>CACKRE030005209.1:55037-69886 GCA_902602495.3 Ectocarpus sp. CCAP 1310/34
CCCCCCCCCCCCCCCCCCCCCCCCTCCCCTGCTGCCGCCGCAGACTCCCCCTCGCCACCCGGACAGGTTCGGTTCACATAAGTGGTGGGCTAATGGCGGCAGAGTCCCTGTCCACAACTTGATGAGGGGCGAATCGACGAGGTCTCTGCCGTCCTCTATGTCGTACGCCAGGTGACCCCAATGTTTTGTGTGTGTGGCGAGAGGGAGGGCTTTCTGCCCTCAGATCCCATGTCGTGTAAAGTTGTGCTTGCGTGGCCCTTGACCCTCAGACCCCTATCGTGATGCGGTCCTGTAGTGGGGACTTCCGTGCTCCCACAACAGCTTTGTGGGGGGGGGTGAGCTCTTTGTTGTGATCCATCGACAGACGTAGCGTGGTACCATCGTGAACCCTCACGCTCTCTGCTATGCTGAAGCGGGACACATATTCGGAGTCCCACCCACAGGGCCGATAGAACGGGAAGGGGAGGAGGGCATCGTCACTGCTGCGAGGTTCGCCCCGCGGATGAAAGCTGGAACTATTCCGACCATTCTGTCGGCGATTGTTTTCCGCTTTCCACCACGCCCTAAGCTGCGCACTCCCGCCGTCCTTGTTGTCTGAACAGCTACATAGCACACCTGCACACCGTCCACACGCCCTTACACGAACAGACCTTCGCCCTCCCGTCTCGGTTCTACCGCTCCGCCCCCCCCCTTCCCGGCGAATTTATCACCTTCGTACGGCAGGACGGCGGAATGCGCCCCGACGCGCGGTTCGCCGCCCAGTCCGGCGGCAGCGGTGGCCTCAAGGGGGCGATCGTCGCCCTCTTTCTTTATCTCCGCGGCCCCGGCGTCTCGTCTCCCGGCGTCCCAGGCCTGCCCGTCCCCCCCGGGAACCCCCACGACGGCGGCGGCGGCGGCGGGAGGAGGAGGAGGAGGAGGAGGAGGAGGAGGAGGAGCAGGAGGAGGACGCACTAGCTCCCCTTCCCTTGTCACCGCTGGCCACCACCACCCTCCTCCTCCTCCTCCTTCTCTTGTAGCTTCGCCGCAACAGGAAGAGCAACGGGCGGCCGACTCGCTGTCCCCCCGGTCGCCCCCGCTGCCGCGGAGGACATCATCGAGCTTCGGGGGGCCCGTAGCATCCCCGGTTCCGGTACCGGTACCGGTACCGGCGGCGGCGGCGGCGGCGGCGGCGGCGGATGATGCCGACGGGAATGAGTCCAACGAGGAGAAGAAGAAGCCCGCGCGGCAGGAAGTCTCTGCCGACCAGGCTCAGCTTCACCGAGCCACGTTCTCCAGGAGAAGCGACGTTTGGCTGCCAGTGGGGAAGTGTTCAGGGGCCGGCGGCGGCGGCGGCGGCGGCGGCGGCGGAGGTCCAAGCGGGGATGGGGCCTGCCATCGTCGGGGAGGCGGAGGTGAGACTTTCCCTCTGCGATGCAGGCGTAATCGGGGGTGGGGAAGGGTGTCGTCGCGCGTCCGGTGTAGCATGGGACGGGCTGTGGCGTTTGCTCGCGCGAAAAACGACAACGGACACCGATTCTACTGACAACACAGGGCAGCGCCAGTGCCACGAACCTATCGAGGCGGGCTTGAAACTTGCCCTCCAACACACGACCGTGCGTTTTGGAAGGAAACGATCCAAGTAGGAGCGACGTTGCACACACACAACTGGGGCATGCCTCGGTGCGCCTATAGCTGGAGAGATTGTGTTTCGGCCCTGAGGCGTCATGACTGCGTCTGTTGGTAGCATTGTACGAGATAACGACAACGGAAACCTGCAATGCGTCACCTACGAGCCGGAGAAATCCGGCTGTCGTCGCTTACGCCGCATGTAGGTGTGAACCGCGTATCTTGAACTCCACTTGTGCTGAGAAAAAAAAAGAAATCAAGATAGTGATAAGTTTATTTGAGATTCATAACGGGCACAATGTCCCCAAAGTCCGTCAAGGGCGATTCCCACGTTTGTTCTACATCGTGGAGTAACCCTAAATAAACGTTCTTCCCTGTCTCGACGCAGTCGGGGCAAGCGGCGATGCGGAGGGCCGGAGCTTTTGTGCTAGGGAAGAGGTATCCGCTGACCAGGCGAGGCAGCACCGGGCGTCGTTTTCGAGGAGGAACGACTTGATGGTGGTGGGTTTTGTTGGTAGACACGCACGGGCGTTTGTAATTTTTCGAAGGTCAACAGAGGGGGGAGGCTGTACAAGGTGGTTGAGACAAGGACTTCTCCCGTTGTTCGGTGCTTGCGCGCTGGGAATGCCTTTCGTCCCTTCTCTGTGCTTTGGTTATATTTATTATTTCCTTGGCGTGAAGTATGCCACCACATCGCAAGTAGGGTTTTCATCAATCCCTGTCCGACCCTCCCTCCCTCCCTCCCTCCCTCCCTCCCTCCTTGTCTTCTGCTCTCCCTCCCTCTCCGTTGCTCTCCCTCCTTCCTCCCCCTGGCGTATCCTGGCTTTGTTCATCCCTTCTGCACCCCCCGGTATGCTCCACCCGCTCGCTCCCGTCTCGTGTTTTCGTGATTCTTCTTCGCGCGCTTCATGATGTGCGTACCAAATGGACGACGTGGGCGATGGACGATCGCCGATCTTTTTCTGTTGGGTTTCAACAACACTAAAAAAAAGAATGATTACGAAAAGGTGTCATCTAAGCTTGCCCGAGACTCACGAGGAGAGACGAACGTGAAGGCACGGCTCTGCACTACGACGGCCGCCTCGTCGACCTTCAGCCTTCTTCGTCCGGCGCGAACCAGCACGTGAGGCAACATGTTATTGTTGTTGTTGTTGTTGTTGTTGTTGTTGTTGTTGTTGTTGTTGTTGTTGTTGTTGTTGTTGTTGTTGTTGTTGTTGTTGTTGTTGTTGTTGTTGTTGTCGTTAGTGATGATGTTGTTGTCGCTTCCCTTGCTGCGTAGTTACTTACGCGCACGTAGTTAGACGTGTTTGTGTTTCGTCGTAATGTTAACCAGTGTCTTTGGCTCAAACGCCATCAATCCGGCCGAAATCAGGCAGAAGCTCACAAAAACACCGCGATTGAGCCCGAGTGCACGAGCTACTGTACCTCATCACCACCCCGCGTGCCTTGCTGCTACTATAGGTGGCATAACACTGCTGCTATCGGTGGTATAACACTGCTACTATAGGTGGCATAACACTGCTATTACTATAGGTGGCATAACACTGCTACTATAGGTGGCATAATACACCACACCCCGCGGACCGGTTTATAAAGATCGATTTTCCCACACCAGAAAGAATGGCCGGGCCGAAAACGGCGTCGTGACGTCGAGAGCTTTTTCCGAAAACGTATCGTTTTATGTGTGCTTCCTCTTCGTCGTGGAGTAGTCGAGCTTTCAGGGGGTGTTGTTTCTTACATCATTTCACCTCCGGCAGTACCTACCACTATCGTCCGCACCGATGATGTTTCTCTCGCTCACTTCACTTCACGGTGTTTTTATTCCCTCGCCCCTGCCTAAACGATCAATTGCAGGCTGCCGCTGTCTCCGGTCCCACACGAGCCGCACGCGCACCACCGTGGCCGCCGTCCCTCCAAGACCACCCCGTGTCCTCTTAGCACCCTCGGCGCCAGATCTCCCTGGTCTCAGGTGGACGCGGCGTCATCGGATCACCCGACAGTCACACAAGAAGAAGACCGGGGTATCATCGTTGATTACCCCGAACTAACGCCTCCATCACCGGCGGCGTTGGCGGCGAGTGGTACCGCTAGTGGGAAGAAGGAGGAGGCGGGCGGCGGAGCTGGGGGGGGCGGAGGAAGCGCTGTTCGTAAGCGTTGTTTGGATGCTTCGCTTCACGATGCGCCGCCGCTGCCGCCTCCGTCGCCCTCGTGTGGGTGAGACATCGAACGCGTACATATATTCATGCAGGGTTTCACGTGGGTTCCTCTCTGGGTAACGCCTGCCAGAGATAGCGGTTCAGACACGATGACGGCGGCGGCGGCGGTTGAGTTTGTCGCATGTTCATTTTTTCGTTACTTTTTGCAGTCCAATCCCTGGTTACGTTCCCGCTGCAGCGGCGCAATCGGTCGATCTCGTCGTCGTTATTTCCTGGCCGCAGTCGCGCTGCAGTGAGCAGTGCTTGCCAGTCGCGCAGGTGAGGATCCAACCAATCAAAAGGGCAATACGTATCCTCCCGCGCCTGCCTCCCGCAACGGCACAACAGCGCGCCTTGATTCCCCAGTCCAACCGATAGAGGGGAATATCTATCCTCCCCCCTACCTCCCAGTTACAACGTGCCTTGATTATCCGCTATGATGTACCATTCATCCCGGGGCGATTGAACAGGTTCCGCGGGTCTTTCCTCAGCGAGGAGGGCGGAGACGGGGATGAAGAAGGAGCGACGGTGGCGGTGGGAATGATGTTGCCAGAGAAAGCGTGGAGAGTGAAAAAAGAGGAGGGTGAAGGGGTGGCAACTGGCAAGATTGAAGAGGAGGAGGACGACGACGAGGACGAGGACGAGGTTGTGCCTAGCAGGACGGATCACGACTACTTTGTGCAGTCCTTCCTTATGAGCAGGTTTGTCGAACAAACGGGAGGGATTTACCTTGTGTACGTTGAGCCATTCATAGGTGTGAAAGGACGCGTGTGTGTCATGTTGCCTGCATCACAAACCGTGCGCGGGGAGTGTCGTTTTTTCGCAAATTGTGATCGGAACGGCACCGCCTCCCCAAAAAGCGCAACCGTCATCTCTTGGTAAACCTGCGGGTATGAGCGTAGCTCCCGAAATATTTACCGTGACGAGGTCCTGCTCCCCCCCTCCCCCAATCCCCCGAAATCAGCGATGACGAGGATGGGCGTGAGAGTGACCAGGACAAGCTGGGCGCAAGCGACGACGATTTTTCGGCTGGGTTGCAAGAGTCGTCACGGCAACGACGCCGCGGCATCCGCGAGGGCAAGGGCCGCGCCGACAACGGTAGCGATGGCCGCTGTTCTCGTGGTGCTCGCCCTTCCACTGTTCATCGTTCTGCTGCTGTATTTGCCCTGGGTGAGCACAGGGAGGGCGGTGTCCACGTACACGCGACGGCGGGATCATCGTCGGCGCAGCAGCAGCAGCAGCAGCAGCAGCAGCAGCCGCTCCAGAATGATTTCGCAGGCGCAACAGCAACTGCATCTGCAGCAGTGGCGACAGAGGAAAGCAAACGTCACAGCCCTACAACCGCAGGTGCCTTCGAGTACGAAGGAGCGATTTCGAACGGGACCGGCGGGCCCAACAACGCCACGTTCGGGGGGGGGGATGATGACGCTCCCAACCCCGTCTCCCCGACCAACCACCCCTATCACGGTCATCCACCGGCGGCGGCGGCGGCGGCGGCGGCGGCGGCGGCGACATCGTCCTGGAGACGGCGCATCAGCGACGCCGGCCTGCGTTACGCGGGCCTCGATGCCGCCTCGTGGCTCCGGCGGCGGCCGCGGCGATCGAGCACTGGCGGAATCGGGGGCTCGTTTGCCGTCAGGGGCAGCCTGTGCGTCCAGGATTCGAGCGAGAGCGATGTTAACGCGTACGACGATCAAGAGGTGGGTGGGAGCGAGGGTGCCCCGCACAAACCAGCCTTGATTTCTGCAGTCTTGCGGCTGTTTGTTTCTTTGTCTGGTGGCCGTTGATAAGTGGTGCGTGTGTACCGCGTGCAAGACGGCGTTGGTGCATGTATGCTGCTTTGTTTCAGACGGACCACTTCATACCCGTTGCGCTGCTGGCACGTGTTTGCTAACACGCGGCTGCTGGCTGATGGCCTAGGCACGCCGACACGCCCTTTTAACCAGCTGTGTAAGCAAAATGGGTGATACCTGCCGCGATTCTTGGAGCAGTACGCGAAGGGTCCGGCAGCTGCAAGGGAGCTACCGCCGGAGGAGCTATGCCAGCTCTTGAAAGCAGTTGCAGAGGTGGTAGATAAAAGCCATGGAGAGAGTTTTGCTGTGTGGTAGGTGTGCCGCACTTGTCAATAGCGGTATTTGGTTCGACGTTGAAAGCGTTCCGACAGGAAACAAATACCTCCATCTTCCGTGCCGATCCACGCGGTATGTAGGAAACAAATCGGGGTTCCGCGTCCACGGAGGGTCCTAAAAGAAAGTACAGGTGTAACAGGGGTACTGCTACCTCAAGATGACCACACAAGGATAGAACCCGAAAAACAGGGCATATCCGGCACCGCGCATCTTGACTGAACCTCGAAATACATCCACATGACCCTGTTGAAAGTCGACCGACCTTTGTAATCCCGTGTGCTCCCTGTTCGTCGAAAACCGCTTGCAACGGAATGCGCGCGTCGTCGAATGGGCTGGATTTGGGAATCGCGCCCCCGCATGAACAAACTCTGCAACAGGAGTTCTATGAGGACTGGCAAGGCGCGGTGTCGGTGGACCCGGATGCGATCGAGCTAGGGCTCTCCCCGCGGACGGCATCGAGCATGACCGAAGGCCTGAGCTTCGTCGGGTTTGAGGTGATGCAACGCAGTCTGGTTTTACTGAACCCGGGTACCCGAAGAAAACGACGCTTCTCTCCCCTCCCCCCCTACCCCCTGGATATCTGTCCTTGCCGTTGTAGGTCGTTTTTAACCTCAAGCCTGCCATCTCCATGGGGCGTCGGTCTTGCCCCCGTACCCTGCTGGATCTTCACGATACAATTATGCATCAGATTCATCCCATCCGAAGCCGTTTGCTTTTTTTCCCGATCGCCCCCCCTCCCCCGCCGGCGGCGGGCAGCTCATGCCTGTCGTTGTGATACTTCGTTTTCCGAGTCAAGTCAAGTCGAGTACATGATTGCGGGCAGTGAGTGAGTGAGTGGCCTGTGTGTGTCTTCCACGGAACCGGTGTATGTACGCAGACGCAAGTCTTGTGACGGCCAGGTCGAAGCAAGACCCCTGGTAGGTGCATACAACCAAGTCTCGGGGGGCAGGACCCGTTTCGTCCGAGTCTGCGCCGGCATGCTTTCAACACCAACCCAGTAGCACACTTCTTCTGCCACCCCTAAAGATCTGGATTTATCTCGACTAAGCGAGCACAAGATACACATTGTGATCCATAGAAAGGCCGAAGAGAGACGTGCTTGCTTGCCTTTTACCCGCTGTTTTTTAGTACTTGGAGCCACTGTATTGAGCTCGATGCTTTAGTTGGGGTCGCCGAGGACCTCTGTTTTTTTTTTTTTCTGGCCAGGGTGATGATGACGTCATGTTTTTGCTCCGTGTGGAGAAGATCCCCTTTCAGAAATTGGATGGGTCTTCAACGTCTGTCTTGGTCGTGTCGGGCATTGACTACCGTATATGACACAAGATAACACACCCCCTGGACCGATTTTCAAAGCTCGATTACTCCACGACGAAGGGGATGCATGAACGAAACGATACATTTTCGACAAGCTCTCGACGAGACGGTTTCAACGCCGCCGTTTTCGGCGCTATGACTGTTCCTGCAGTTGAGAAATCGAGCTTCGAAAATTGGTCAAGGGGTTGTGTTATCTTGTGTCATACACGGTATTATTAATAGGGCATTTGAAGACATGCTGCAGCGCGGCGCACACTACAAGATGGATGGCTGACCCTTACCCTTGTGTGTGTGCAGTCGTTTGCTCCTTGGTAGATGCGATGAGCTTCTCTCGCAAAGAAATGTGGAAGGTATTGGGCCGTTGAAGGGATTTTTTTTTTTGCATCATTGACATCGACCGCGCTAACCGGCTTGGGTGTGTGGTCCGTGGCTGGTACGCACAACAAGCTCACCGAAAATGTTTTCTATTACTACAGTTTATAGAAGTATGATGTGTCGAAGGCAGAAAATAAAAGAAAACGTCTACAAAGACAACGCCTCCTCCATCATTGCTCGTTGTCGTCAGCTCCCCGATTTGGAAGGCATCCAACGAATGAGAACCTAGTTGTAGTTTCGAGAACAAACGAAATTGAACCTTACTTTGCGCGTTTTTTCTTTTTTTTTTTGCTCTCTCCGGTGCATAGCCGCTTGAACTGGAGGATATCCCGCAGGAAGCCGTGCAGGCCAGAACGTGGGGCGATCAGGTGTGGCGGGAGTTTGTTGTTGTGATGGCGTTTTGTGGGCGTGGGGGTGACGAGGAAGCGTGGCGAGCTATCGAAGTCTATCTTGCTGACCCGTGGGAAAAGAAACGAAGGCCTGTTCATTCTCTGTGCCTACGCAGTGACTTGTCGTCGTCGACAAGCTGACTGACTTCGCCCTACGGCCCTACGGCGAAGAGGTTGCGTTCTTGACGCTGCTGTAGCGCCAAGTTTGACGAATGCATAAAGGGGGAAGTATGATGGACGGAGGACTTGGTATGTTTCTTGCAGCAATCCGTCGGATGATGGACCTGCATGAGACGAAAACTGCTTGTGATGCTGATGCTATTTTCCAGCGTTTCCAGTCCCAGTTGTCCAGTCCCTCTGTGATGCTAACTCTTGGTCGCTGCCCGATTACACACACGTGCCGGCGTTCGTCGTCCCATGAAGTTGAATATCTTCTATTTATCTGCCTCAAGCCTGTTTGGTTGATTCCAGAAAACGTTCCCCCTGAGGAGTGCGAACAGAGTTTATATAATGGTTCTTTCACAATGTGAGTCCCGGTTGCGTTACCGTTCTCTTTCCAGTGCGAGCACAGACACACGTGTTTTTTTATCGAAATCAAAACGCAGGCAAACCTTACCGTGGGCGTCCGCTATGGCCACTCGGCGGAAATCGGCAGCCGGCGGGTAATGGAAGACCGGACGGTGGCCGTGGCCGATATCTTCAAAGCCGACGCTACGCCGTCCTTCCGAAGCCGCTCCGAGGGCTTTTTCCCGAGCTCGATCATCCTTTCTCGCAGCAACTCCTCTCCTCGCAGCAGCGGCAAAGACGAGGCGGCCCGGAGGCGTTTTTTCCCGCCCGGGGCGGTCGCTCAGGCTACCCCTTGCGCCGTCGCTACCGTCGCCGTTGGTGACCCCGCTGCTACCGCTGGCACCGGGGCGATGGCACCGGAGGACACTGGTATGGGCGGGCTCGCCGCGACGAACGAGGAGAAAGAAACTACAGCGGAGAAAGGAGGGGCGAGCGGACGGGAGGAGAAGCAGAGGTCTCCGCCGATGTCGCCGTCGCTGTCGACGCCGCTGTGCGCGGCGTTCTTCGGGGTGTACGACGGGCACGACGGGGATGTCGTCGCGGAGGCCCTGCAGAAGGGGCTGCACAAGCTCATCGCCAAGCAGGTGGGGTGCGCGCATGCGTAGTGTAGCGTATGCGTAGGTTTCGTAGGTGGTCGCCTCATCAGTGAGGGTATCGCACAGGAAGGAAGCCCCCCCCCTTCCCTGGCTTAGTGGGGATGCGAGGTCAGTGGTCTAACGACCACGGCTCTAATCACACACACACACACCGCCAGACAATCAACCCATGGCATATCTGGTTTAGCACAGCAAATGCAAAGAGACATTGCCTCGGCCGGTGAGTAAACGGCTTATCGTTCCGCCCCGGTATTGTAGGGATGCGAGGTCAATGGTCTAACGACTACGGCATGCGTTTACGTGAGTACCCCCCCCCCCCATCATCACAAATCACTCGGCTATAGATTCTTATGTTCCCCAACCGACCCCTTGCAACCGAAAAAACAGAAATGCTTCACGGACAGCATCTCCGCCGCCATTGAGCGCGGCTGCTACGAGATGGACATCGCGTGCCTCGAGGCTCAGTTCCGGATGCTGGGGCGCGACAGGTCTAGGTCGCGGTCACCCTCGCCCTCGCGATCACGATCGCCGTCCGTGTCGACGGGAGGAGAAACGCTGTCGGCGGGACGGGAGCGCCGAAAGGGCGGCGGCGGCGGCGGCCATGACGCCGTCGGTTCGGGGGCACCAGCGGCGGCATCAGCGCGGGCACCGGCATCAGCAGCGGTATCATCGCCGCGTGGTGGTGGTTGTGATGCTTGCGGCTCCATTTTGGAGAACCCAGGCGGCGGCGAGGTCGAAGACTACGGTAGTGGCGGCGGGAAACCACTGGCGTCGCGTCGGCGGCCCCGGGAGGCCAGCAGCAGCAGCGACGTCCGGAGCAGGCCGAGCGGGGCCTCTCCCGGTATGACCGGCGGCGCCACGGCGGTGGTCGCGGTGGCCACGAAAGTCGGAAAGGTGTGCTTTTGGCTAATCTGTGAATACGTGTGTTCTTTTTGTGTTGAACGTGAAGTCGGTCCCTCCACGATAATATCGCCTTGTTGTGCGTTTTATGTTTTTTTTTTTTTTCGGTTCGCACTCTCACCGGGCATGACTCGAGCGTCCGTCCGCCCCGGCAACGTGTCACGATGAGCGTGACTTTGTTGCCTCTTTTTTCGTTGGGCAGCCACCCCCCCTCTTCCTGCCCTCCTTCTCTGTCTCCTTCCCTCTCGGTGATTTTAGTTTTATGAAGTGCAGCAACAGCGGTCGATTTATTGATCTCTACCTACACGAGACAATGTGGTTCTGCTGAGCTGATTGGCTATTTGTCTTATTCCCGTTGCTACCCGCCTTCCCGGGTGCTATCCTTGTTGTTGGTCCGTTCGTCCTTCGCGTGTTGCGATAATCGCCATGTTCCCTTGTATCCTGGTCTCACTCTGCAGCCCCCCCTCGTCTGTTGTCTTCGTCCTCCCGTATTTCGTACGTCCTCCCTCCCCCCCCCAGCAAACCGTGATCTACGCGGGCAACGTCGGCGACTGCCGAGCAGTATTATGCCGAAGGGGCGTGGCTATCGACCTGACCTCCGACCACCGCCCTTCGAGAGACGACGAGAGGGCGAGGGTTAAGGAAGCGGGGGGTGAGAGCATGTTCAGCTTTTTCTTTTTGGGTGGGCGCCTTTTGGCAGACAGGATGAGGACGTTTCTTCCATCGCAAAGCCTCTGTTCATGCCTCTGCTGCTGTGTCGACAAGGGCGTTGGTTTTTTCTCGATTTACGTGCCTAGTTCAGTGGCAAGCAATGCCCTAATAATTGAAAAGCCATGCGACTGTTTTTTTCTTTGCTTCTTTGCGTGGAGTTGGTGTTGTTGTTGATTCCCGAGTTTTTCGGGAAGGGAAGAAAAAGTGAACGGCAGGTAATCTTGGGCCAGCTCCTGGTAATTCTCGTGGTGACGACCATCGCGACCGTCGATGCTGTCGGTTGGGCTTGTTTCCCTGCACACGCCTGGAGAAGCAGTTTTGGTGTGCGCTAAGCCTAACCAAGTGTTGGCCGAAAGTAGCCCAAGATTGTGCGAGATACTGCAGCGGAGTGGAGTGTGCTCTATAACGCCCCCAAACAGTGTTGTTGAAATTTCCTGGCATGATGCGCCCAATCCACAACCGCATGCTTACTAAACTTGTTGTCGCTTCGGTCGACGTGTGTTCGTGTGCCTCCGTCTTTTCGTTTGTAGGATACATCTCCCGTGACCGGCTTAACGGTATCCTCGGAGTAACCCGAGCGTTCGGGGACATCGCGTTCAAGGAGTACCCACCGCCCCCTCCGGACGGCGACATGTGGCGAGGGCAGCAGCTGATTTCGAAACCAGAAACGAGATCGGTGCGTTGGTTGTTGTTGTTGTTGTTGTTGTTGTTGTGACCTTTTCTGTAGCAGGAGATCGACGGTGGCAGGGAAAGCCGAAAAGGAACGAGAATAAGGTACAAGCAAGAATTTTCCAGCGTACCTACAGTAGTGCCGTACGACTGCAAGATCAAGAGCTCCCATTTCAACCGGCTCACATTCCGCTGCTCCTAACGACCAGCCCCCGACCACTACCACTCCCCCGGCTAATTGTTTTTGGCGGTATCGTACGTAAAGAGTTGGCGCGGTATTCCTCCTTTTTGAGGGGGATGCTTGGTCCATAGTCGAACGACTACGGTGCCCCCCGCCCCCCCCCCCGCCCCCCCCCTTACACCCCCGCCTATGTTGTGCGCTTCTCCTCAGGTGGTCGTGCACCCGGACGATGAGTTCTTGGTTTTGGCGTGCGATGGCGTGTGGGATCTCGTCTCGAGCCAGCAGGTGGTCTCGTATGTGCACCGGAGGCTGCTCAAACACCGGGACGTGCAGCGAGCTAGCCGCGAGGTGTGTGTTTTTATTATTAACATCGACCGCGCTAACCGGCTGTGTGTGTGTGTGTGTGTGTGTGTGTGTGTGTGTGTGTGTGTGTGTGTGTGTGTGTGTGTGTGTGTGTGTGTGATAGCATGGACCGCTACATACCCGTCTGGCCAATGGGAAAGACGTCAGTCTTTTAGCGGAATCAATAATGCCAAGACGCTTTCTATTGAAAGGGTAACTCGGGGTTCCACTGACAGGGGCGGCGCAGGAGTTGGACGACACTGTCCTGCTTGTGGTTCTGGAGTACAAGGAGAAGATCCAACATTATCAGGCAGCATTGCTGCTCAACATGTGTGGTGTGTGTGTGTGTGTGTGTGCAAGTTGTGGATGGTAGATGGTAGATGGTAGATGGTAGATGGTAGATGGTAGATGGTAGTGGTCGGTGGGTGGAGGTGCGTTGGTTGTTTCGGGTGCACGATGAGTCGAGTGCGAGGGAGATGGGTGCCTTGGAACAAGGTGTGTTGCGCGCTGGTTGCTCGGTGCGGAACCAACTTTGACACTTTTATTCGAACACTTGACAGTATTCAGGCAGGTTTCGCTTGGTGTGAGAGGGAACAAGAAGTACCTGGCAGCGTGTTGTCTCTCGCGCAAGCGAAAATGTGCAGCCTGTGTTCTTCGATCGAGACCGTCTTGACTCGGCTGGGGACGTTGATACACTGCCATAAATCCCGCGTTGATGCCCAAAAATTCTTGCTTTCACTGTTGTTGTTGTTGTTGCTGCTGCTGCTTGTAACTCGCTACGGCTGCTGCTGCTACGCTGTTGTTCTGATATGCCAAAGAAAGAAATAAAAAAGTGGGAAAGAGCTTCTCGCTGTCTGCGAATATGATTTTTGTTGCTTCCTCTCCGGTTCCTTGCCTCGATTTTTTCCGTTTTTTATGCTGTCGTGTTAAACAAACAGTTGTGTAAGACGCTGGGCAAGATGTCGGGCTCGGACAACTGCAGCTGCGTCATCGTGTGCCTCAACCAGGTGACTTGGCGTGTTTGGTCGGTAACGTCCTTGCCCTTATCATTGATGTCCTCGAACGAGCTCTCACCATCGCACACACACCCCGGCCAACCTCACCGTGTTTTTGCTTGCAAAATCTGTAACCCTACTGTCTGTTGGCATGCTGTATTCTTTCTACCATGCTTTTTTTTCCCCGGTCTTCGGCTGCCTGTCTACTTCGCTTGCATGTCAGCTTGTGACCTTCCTCCTACATGTGTATGTGTGACCCCGGCCGATCCGTCCAAAAAATGTGGACAGGCTTGCGTGTAGACTGGTGCCAGGCAGGATCTTCGGGACGACTTAAGCCCACACAAGCTTCCGTTCGTTTTCGTCCAAAACATCCGTTGGGTTCGCTTTCTTCTTCCTATCTCGTTATTCTTGATTCGAAAGAGCCACAGTAGTTTTACACACGCGTTTCGTCGTTTGTTTTCCTTCCCGAGAAACACCCGTATTGTTGGGGTCCGCCCACTCCTTCTCCTCGTTCTTACTTGCTGTTCTTGTTCGTTCTTTTGATTCGAAAAAGGTGAGCGTTAAACCGACGGTCTACTCGCCGGGCCCGGTCTGCCGCCTCCGCCACCACGACCGCCAGTCGGCCAGCCTGTCCGACGCGCACAACGACCTGGCCGCCTCCGAGCGGGGCTTCTCGCGGTCTGCGGCGGGATCATCGTCGGTGTCTCCGGCCAAGCGGCCGTCCTTTGATTGATGACGGTTGATTGTGAAGCGGACGCCCTTGGTTTGACGATGATGGCGATTGGCGCCGTGCTTGGCAATGATGATTGGGAAAAGCGGCCGCGTTGTATTTGACGATGGTTGGTTGTGAAGCGGCCGCCCTCTGCCCTCTTTGGCGACAATGGTTGGCAAGCGGTCTTCCTTGTTGACGATGATTGATTGTGAAGAATGTCGTCCTCGACGGGTAGAAGCCGTTGGGGGTACTGCTGTACCCTGTTATGAAGAGGACCTATCTCCACATTGCGACCTACGCACCCTTTTTTTCTTCAAGTCTTGTTAGGCGAGAAGATGGATTTGTATGGGCAAAGTAACCGGAACCCGACCGCCTCATGGGGCCAGTGTAAAATATTAAGCCTGATTGTTTTATAGATACAGATTGCCGTGTTGTTTGCGGGGTGTCACTTTTGTAGCCTAAAAGGAGGGGGTCGTTGGCAGGTTGCTTGTCTCACCGGCTGCCTCATTAGAGTATGTAGCACATTCCATGTTAAACAAGCGTGGGAAAACTTGGAAGGGGCAACTTTGCGACGGTATTACGTTCAAAAGAGCGGCCGTCAGTTTTGAGGGGGTTCAATGAGGGACACTTTTGCGGCGTCGCCATGACTTTGAAAAGGTGACCATCGTTGTGTCCAACGACGACAGCAGTGCCGTGTTTGCCTGTACAGTGACGGTGTTTGAGAAGGGAGGGTCGGTAGAGACGGGGGTCGATGAGCTGTTGGTAAGGCGAGGTCGAGAATTTCCAACCGGGAGAAGTGACGACCACTACTCGCTTTCCGGATAGCTAGCCAAGCAGTGGGTAAGCAGGACGACAGCGAAAGAATGCCGAGTTGATGTGGGAAGAAATCCACGTCATGAATCCGTGCGTGCGCGGCACGGGAGACATCCTGCGTGCCGCGATCCCAAATAACCCGTTTTCTTGGTACGGTACGGTGCGGGTGGAACCGCGTGGCACGGGTTGATGCGGCCATGCTTTCAATCATTAGGTTCAGGATCCTCCATACAGCGGGGGGGGGGGGCGTACTCTTATGTTTTGCATGTCTTAGCGGTTAGACCATTGACCACGCGTCCTCGAGAGGACGGAGCATTGTTCCCACAGGACCGATCACCGATGGCCAATCGTTCCTT
>CACKRE030005210.1:11758-31637 GCA_902602495.3 Ectocarpus sp. CCAP 1310/34
GCAGTTTCCTGAAGGATTCTACACTACCAGCCAGCCCCTTCTGGAATTCATCCCGTGTCCCATCGTCTCCCAAACGCTCTACCTTCCACCGGAACACTTTCCTCTGTTTCTTACTCTTGATCTTTCTAGATCGGTCGATGTTTGCCCATATGAGGAAGTGGTCGGTCGAACCTATATCTATCGCACTTACGTGCAGCTCTGGGATCTGCGTGCTCCCCCTATCTACCAGGATGTAGTCGAGGATTGAGTATTCATTGCAAACTGCCCGTTGCCTTGTGAACTCCGGCGTATCGCATTCCCTCCTACCGTTCAACACCATCAGTTCGTTGCTCTCCAAGAATTCAAGCATCTTCACTCCGTTGGGGGGGAATTGATATTCTAGCTTTTTGCTGTTTTTTTTTTTGTCTTCTTAGCACGCCCGTGTGAGATGTTTTGGAGTGCTTTAATCGCGACGGCGCGATGGCGTGCGGCGTGACCAATTGTTTGTTGTTTGTGTAGGGGTGGGTTCGGTGCATCGTTCACGTGTGCGGAGGGGCGTCGTGTTTGTTCGCGGCCACTGTCTTTTGTGCCTTGTCCGCTAGATGTCAGAAGGTGTGCGGTACTTCTTGGCATGTACAGGCAACGTTGGAGGTATGCATAGCTAGCGCGAGTTTTTTTTTTTTACGGGGGGGGGGGGGTTTAAAGNTTAAAGTGAAGAATGAGTCTTGGTCGTTCCTTGCCGCACTTCCCCAAGAGCCCTTATTATTTTTTGTAGCCGAAACAACTGGTTCGAAAAACTGATTGTTTTTCAAACGTGGCATTGACATTGAACCAACCTACGAAGGAAACACGTGCCGAAATTGATTCAGGTTGCTGAAGGCAGTGCCGCACCACACGAGAGATACCCTGCACACCAAGCTCGCAGAGGTGTACATGCTCAACGGGAAGCTCGACGACGCTCTAGAGTCGTTTCACTTCGCCATCAGGTAGTCGACACCAATTTACCTGTCCGCGCACTGCAATCAATACGAAGTATGTGGGTTATTGTTTGATTCCAATGCAAATTCGCTTTGCTCTTTTGTTCATCGACTGCGATTGGGTTTGTCGGCAACCTCGGTAAGTTTAACGGTTTGGGTGTTGCTGTGTCGCCCCTTGGCCCGTGGGTGTATTTTTCGTGCCGGCACTACCGCTGTGGGTAACGCCGGTGCGTGTAGTTTCTGATTTTGTCCTCGTGATGAATGGTGCGTATGTGTTGTGGTTGACAGTCCCATTGCCTGAGAGCAAAAAATGTAGCAAGAGGTTGCGGTGTGTTGTAATCTTCGCTGTACCCTGATAAATGACTTATTTGGCGTAACCTTGCTGGTGAACCGACACACCCCAAGTCTGCTGTTAATCGTTCTTGCAACTGCTGTCCAATGGTGTTGGTCCTATCCCGCGGTACTGCTACTTTCCCATGGTATTGGTGGTCCTGTCCCGTGGTTGTGCTACTATTTTATGGTATATGTGGTCCTATGCCATCGTTGCGGTACATCAAACGGAGATAACGCTTCGTTTCGTGTCCTCGTCATCGACGTGCCGGAATCCTCTGATCCCAAAACTAACCTCCCTCGATCAACAGTGCAAACGTGAGTACATCATTCATGCCCTCATCTTACTTCGCCATGACGTTAGGCAGGAACAGCAGTTACACAAGGATGGATGGGTTTACGTGTTGGGTCGCGCGATTCATGCTGCATGGGATTGCCCGTCTATTGTGTGAGGGGGGGGGCACGTATGCTTCCCCTTCGGGGCTGGGCGTGTGAACATCTACAATTCTCAACCACCATACTGCTGTCCAAATGAAGAAGGTGAACAAGTGCTCCCGCCACGACCACAACCCCTACACTAGGTAGGATGCGCGTAAATCTCGCGGCAGTGCATTCCACAGGTACTTGTCGAGCGTGATGGTGGCGACGTCGTGAGGCGTACCGTCGTTGGTGTTGGCTATTCGAAACCCATTAATGATTCCAACCGGATGCAACCCCCCCCGTGTCCAGCTTGAACCCCAGCTGTGTCAAGGCCTCGCAAGGCTTGGAACGGCTGGAGAAGGTGATGCGAGGGATGGACCCCGACGAGGATGATGACGCTATGGTGAGCGATCAGGCCAGCAGCGCCTGCGGCGACGGTGTGGGGAACACGAGCAGGGTGAGGACTCATGAGAGGGATTTGATTGTCCTTGTGTCTGATATTCACACCCGGCCCATGTTGTTGCTGTTGTTGCTGTTGTTGTTGTTGTCGTCATTGCTGTTGAATTGGTTATAATTCTAGCTCGGTCCTAGGTATTGTGGCTCTCCTCTGGCTGCCACGGGGGTGATGCTGCTGTGTGTTGTACGCTCAATGAGTTCCTGCCCCCCCTCCGCCCCCTCCAATTCTACCGCCTCCGCGTGCAGTCATCTTACGGAGGGCGACCACCATCCCCGACCTACTAGGCGGGCGTTGAGGATGTAAAGAAGGACGAGGGAGAACAGAGCGCAACAGAACAAACTTGCTCTAACCCCGCGGACTATTGCTTGGGACGGTGGTGTGGTGTAATGTAGCTGGAGTGCCGCAGACTCTGCTGTTGGTGATGCGCTGCTGTTGGAACAACCTTGTTTCTTGTCTAAATAATTATTGGTTTGTGTCCCCTGCGTGTCTTCCTTCTTGGCGAGTTTGGTACACCACGTGCTGCAGCAGCAGCAGGACACGCGGGTTGTTTACAAGCACCTTGGCAGTAGTAGCAGTAGTAGCGGTATTAAGACGCAGCGTTCTGCGGCAATGGTCCTGGCCTCATCGTATTGGAGGCTGGCGGAGCGGTGAGTTGGTCGTGTCCCCCGAAGTCAACACGCCTTGTTGCGTAAACACGCGGGCATCGACATAGTGCCTTTCCAACTGCGAGCTGCTGTATCCGAACCTCTCCCGGCGATATCGCCGATGGGATGGTTCCAAGAGCAACCTCTGCGGAAAACATTCAGAGTCAATGGTTCATCGAGAGACAAGACGGCATGTGTGTGCAGAACACGGAGAATCTGTAGCACTGCTGCTGCTGCTGCTGCTGTCGGCATTTTTCGGACTCCTCTGAACGGGATGCTCCCGGAGTCTTGGCACTGCTGTAGTTTTTTTGTTTTTTTTTTCTCTCATCGTTGGACTCTGTCGTCTGCCCCTCTGGCCCCTATCCTCCACTTCTACCAGCTAGACGACCCAACCGGGGTCACATATGAGGGGGGGGTTGGACCCCCTCCTGCGGTTCCTGGCTGAGATATTTTTATCGCGGGAAGGGTGCAGCAATCCCTTCCCTCGCGACTTACGAGGTCGATTATGGTTTACTAACAACGAGCTTTGCAGCGCGTCGCTTCCAACGGAGACCAGGATTTAATTTGCGAGAAAAAACTCAGATCTGTCGGGACTCGAACCCATGACCTGTATGTAGTATTCCCTTGTCACTCTTGGGGTTTTGTTGCCAACGTGAAGAGTTAGTTACCCCATCCCAAGCAGAGCACGATGGACTTCGGCCCTATGCACGCAGCGTTGTAGTACGTAGTGGCCGCCAAGCGACAGGCGTGTGTGCTTGGCGGTTACCGATCGTCTTGTCGCTTGGACGTCTCCTCGTTGGACGTGATTGATTCTCAACACAGCGCCCGCGTCGTGCTTCTAGACTAATGTGGCGCAGAAGGTAGATTACTCGCGAACGACGGTATTCACGGGTAGTTGCAGGGCCGACAACATTTCCTCAGCTCGTTCGCACTTCACGGAGAACACATAACGAAGCAGCCGTGCCAGAGAGGAATGGGCCTGCCTGCTTTTTGGTAGCGCACCATCTCTCTGTCTCTTTCCTCCGGCATAGAAAACCTTCCGCCTTGCAAGACGGAAACGAGAGCGAGTGTCGTGCCACAGGCTCCCAATCTCAAACCCTCCTCTGCCCGTTGGAGCACCAAAAAGTATCGACGACATATGCATATGGCCAGTATCCAATCACGTTCACCGAAGTCAATCGAGACACAAACAAGCCTCGCGAGCTCGGAGGCCGGGTGGTTGCCAACACGACGAAAAAACACAGAACCACGGCAACAAGACTCTGACAAACATTTTGAACGCCAAACGAGGACAACTACCAACAAAACGAAGCAGCACACTCTTGCCATGAAATATTTACACTGCACGGTAAACACCATGCAAGAACGTGGTGGTACATTTTCACTCCGGCCTGCGCCTTTCTAAGCCTAGGTCCGACCCTAGGTGGAAGCACCGCCAATTTCAAAAGATCCCCCCTATTTGGCGTTGCGTCTCCATGCAGTGCAATAGGCGGAGCGTCTTCGGCAATCAATCTTAGATGGTACATTGTTGTAACGATTATATGGATGGGATCAATCGCGCAGCTTCGAGAGAGAGTCCACCGCGTGGGTGTACAGCGCGGTCGCCATCCTGGCCGTGTCCCACCGAGGGCTGTAGCGGTAGTCCCTTCTGTCCAGGGACCAAGACTTTTCCGAGAGGGAGTCGCACAGGGTCAGCTGCGGCGGGCAATTGGGGAAGTCGGGGCCGATGTCCACCCGGAGGATCCGGAGGAATATCAAGTTATCCACCTTCACCTACGCAATTGAGGAATGTACGCGTGGGTGTGATTCGGCAAAAACAGAGAGAAAAGTTGCATGCGTGTGGGTGCGGTTCGGCAGAAACAGAGGATGAGGAGAGATGGATGTAGGAAGAGCGTAACGAAGGTAATGGTGCACGTTTTTCGTGTCGTATTGCGGCACTGCGAAACGGCATACTTAGCCTTGATCTCGGAGTAAAGGTGCGAGACCCCCCTTGTTGCATTTGAGGCACCACCAACTACGAATCGAACAATGAGCAAATATTTTTCAACCAAATGAGACGGCCATCGCACCAAACCATGCAATTAGAGCGCAGAGGGAGAGACTGGAGCATGAGGCAAAAACAAACACTCGACGACAGTCACATGAAGCCGAACAAGGTGTCGAGAATGTATGAAAGATAGAGAGATGCAGTCACCACTAAGAACCCTCGGAACACCACAGGATAAAAAAGATACAAGTACGGCACAACCGTGTGCCCTTGTTTTTCCTTCTCTCTTACAATAGAGTTGGAGAACAACACAACCATTCACAACGAGGTGGAGGGCACCACCAAGTCCTGTAGACACAACAACGAGATGCAACGGCACTAACACCGAAGACCGCTCTCACGAGTCCCGAAAAAAGACGCCAACCAGAAATCAGTCCAAGACGCAACCACGCTTGTTAGCAGGTTAATACAACAGGCCAACACGCAACGCGCTTGTCGGTATGTAGATAGGCCAAACAGGTATCTATGATACCTTCATGAAGAGGTGGAGCATCGTGAAGTCCCGCGCGTCGTACTCGAGCACGTTGTACCGCTTGGCGAGCATCGCCACCAGGTTCTTCCGCTCCGACCACGGCTTCACCACCGCCGCCTGGGCCTCGGACAGGTAGTCGCCGAGCTTCGTCTCCGAGGTCCACGGCGGTTGGCGGAACCCCATCGTGAGGCCTTGGGCCTCCTGCGGAAACAAGACTCGGACGTCTTTTTTTTTTTGTATCCGTCGTCGATGTCGATGCCGAAGCGTTGTTGTTGTTGTGGTCGATGTTGATGCCGTCGTTGTTGTCGATGTTGACGTCGTTATTTCGACGTCGAATATATATTCGTTACATGGAGGGGGAAGGTGGGGAAAGTTGAGGGCGGAGCAGGGGTGGGGGTGGTGAGAGACGTCGTTGAGGCGGCAGCGTGGAGTAGAGGAGGGGGATGGCCGGGGGTACAAGGAAAGGAAGCAAAGCGACACCGGCGGCGGCAAGTTCCACCAAGACAACGGGCAATACTTTGACGACGTAGAAATATTTCATAGTGCTCGCATGATGGCTGGAGCGGCAGCGATGCGGCTCCTGTGTTGGTTGCGTCTCCTGGCCACAACCGTATGCTCTCCCAACCAGTGGAGCACGCTAAATACTGAAACAACAAGAGCCAGCACACAACTAAAACGATATCATGACGGTGACGCCAACAAGCACCTTCCGCACGTTACGTCCGCACAGCAACTTGAGCAAGTGCTGTGGTAGATTGATACCAGGGACGAACGACGCGCTTCCCAGCATACGGGGGGAGCGAGGATGGTGCACAATCCGATAGTGCCGTCGCGGCGAAAGTACGTACCGGCGGCAACGCATGAACCCATATACCCAACCTGTTGCTGTTCACGAAAGGATTCGTTTCGAGGCCGAGCGACGAGCATAGACTTCAAACCTCACTGGCGAGGAACCAAGGCTGCCCCGCCTACTGTAGCAACAACAGAAACGTGTCCCGGTCACAAACGACAACGGCAACGAAACCACGGAGCCCCCCCCCCCAACCTGGTGGTCTTTTGCCATCAACTTGCGTCCACTCCATCCGCAGCCTGACCCCCGCTCGGCCGTAGACGAACATCGGCCCTTCGCCCTCAACATCTACACCCCCGCCCTCTCCCTCTACTGCCTCTGCCCCTGCTTGTGCTGCTGTCGATGCCGTAGCGGCGGCCGTCGTCGGATCAGGCCAGAGAGGGAACGCCAGGCGCACCCCTGCCCTCGAAACGAGCAACTCTACGTCTTCCTGCCGGTCTCGCAAGTAGTCCAAGTGGAAGCTCATGGCGCTGGCGGCAGCGGCAACACGCGTGGCGATGGACAACGAAAAAAACACCGCATGCATGCGTTGCATTCAGGATGATGACTTTGGTGTACAGCCTCCTAGGAAGGCCCATGACTGGTACCACCGGGGCGACGATTCAACGGAACGACACAGAAGCATGTGCAGCTTTGATGAAAGAAGGGCGTTGGAAGAAAACAGGGAGCGAATGTTTGACTTCGAAAGGCCGGCGGGTGGTGCAGGTCGTGCACTGAACCAGCGACGCACGCGTGTGCCCTTTCACAAGCCGGTCAAACGTTGTGTTCGCATGCTAACAACAGCAACACCACCCTCCCAAGCATCCAACATCACACGGAGTTTCTACCCTGCCCCCTGTTCCCTCTGAACAATCGGGGTCCCTCTAGAGAGGTCGGGAATACGCCAGGACGACGACATGGCGGGTACCCGCCCTACTCAAAGGACAACACATTTCATCATACTACCTGCTGTGCCAAAAGATTTTTTTTCCGCCCTACACCGGCCACCCCACCCTATGTGACCCGCCCTACAGTCTAGAGGGACCCCGGCTGCACCCCTTCCTGTGCCTTGACACGCCTGCGGGCTGCTGCTATCTCTGTAGAAAAATACTCGTACGTGGTACTTCGTAGAAATGTCCTCCTTCTCACCTCGCGAGCGGCGAATTCTCCAGCTTTTGTATTTCGTGTTTTCTGTGTTCGGACAGAGAGGATTTGGTACGAAGGTGACGGAAATCGGGGAAGGGGGGGGGGCGGTGCCGACGAAAAGCGAGAAGGGAGGGGTTAACATTGACGCTAACCGGACCCTCAGACGCCGTGTTACGAAAAATCATTAACATGCATCTCTGAACTCGGAATAAACCTGATGAATGGTGGTCTACTACCCGGGGCAACGGCAAGATGGGGCACGGGGGCCGGGGGAGGGGAGGGGGGGAAATATCGTCAGCGGTGCCCCACTGTACACGGAGATGTCACCCCCCGCGGCCCCATACGACAGCACTACCGAACTTTGTAACGCCATTTCGCCAAAAAGCAGCAGCTCCAGTGCCTTGACCGAGAGACTCAGGCCAAAGCTGACCACTTGACGGGGGGTTGATTTTGATGACGGTGGGAAACAATCCTCAACAAAACAAATACACGGAGCACACACAAAAAAAACTTCTCACCGTCGGAGTTGCTTGATGTCCAAAGCGAGGGCGGCAAGAGAGCTGGGACGTCTGAAAAGGTCCCACTTCTTAAGGCTGTCCAGGGAGGCCAAGCGGTACGTGTTGTACGCCTCGTGCATGCCCTGCGTAAACCCCTGGCGGTGGCAGCGGCAGCAGCAACGAAGAAGAGAGCGACGCAACACAAAAAGTACAGGTCGCGAAAAGAGGGAAAGTTGAGGACAAAAAATGAAGAAACAAATCGTGATGTGGGACATAACGCCTTCTTTTTCCTCTTCTTCCCGTGAGCATGAGGGGGTACGCAGAGTACACACATCGACGCGTCAGTGGGCACAAGAAAAAAAAACCCAGCAACAATCCCCCACGCCCGCCCGCACCGCTCACCCCTTGACAAAACCAGGAAACAACTGACTTAAAAAACAAACAACACGCCCCATGATGTATCTATCCACTCCCACTTCTCCAAAATAAACAAAAAAGAAAGCGTCCTACACGTAGAGTATGTCTACTGTACCCTGTTGACGTCGCCTTCGGTAGACGGGAACGGCACCAGGTCGGGGCTCCTCTCCGGCGCGTCCCCGTCGATGACCACCTCCCACTCCGCCCCGGACTCGCAGTACGGGATGAACACGCTCACCACGATGTCCTCGCTCTGGGCGAAGCCCCCCGTCACGGGCTCTTGCAAACTCGCCTGGGATATGGGGCGCGTCAAGCGACAGCGCGCGGAAGTGTGTACATACGCGTGCATTGCACCAGACGTAGGGCGAGCGTATGCATAATCTTTGAACGATTTTAGCCGGCTACATTATAGTAGCGGCTACGGTTTAACATATGACGTTTAACAGAAAGTTCGGGTTTAACAGCGGTGAACTGGCTTGGAACGGCCAAAATCGGTCGAACAGAAAATTTGTCATATTTCTGAGATTTTCTGTTAAATCGAGCTTCTGGAGGCCGCGCCACGTACAGAAGTGGTTTGTCCAGTGGGTGATTGGGTGGATTTCCTCTTGGATGCTGGAGCATCCGTGAGCTCTTGTTGTAGTTCCGCAAGAGCTGCGAGTAGCAGCACATCTACGACAAGGCAACAACACTGCAGAGGTCTGACGCGCGATTTGTTTCCCAACACTTCCTACTAAGAGCGCCATTTAGTTCCCAACACTTTTTATCAAGAGCGTACAACTGGTCCATATTGCTCGCCAACCATCAGATAAAGCGGTGTGTGGAGCTAGCCCAAGGGGCGGGCGCTACCTGCGTTATGTAACATGAATGCTACGCTTTCCATCAAGTCTTACGGCACATACTGCTTTTGTTGGGACGACTGGGTCCAAGTTTCACGGCCTTTCGATTTGCCTACGGTTAAACATAATATAATGTTAAACCGCAGCCAAAACGGTTTTAACAGAAGTCCCGATTTAACAGAGGGATTTGGGCTTGTCACGACCCTTTGTTTAACCGTAGCCGCTACTGTATTCGTATATATCCCGTCGAAAAACACGCCAGTCTTGTGCGATGTGTGGCGGGACGCGTACGTGTACGCGAAGGTCCATGCGTGCATTGCATCAGAGGTAGGGCGAGCGTTTCACCTTCGAAACATTTTCGGAAGTATTTAGCATCGACCGCGGTTGTTGTAGCCGGCTATCCCATCGAAAACACGCCAGTCTATTACGGTATGTAGTGGGGAAATGAATGCCAACACGCCGCCCCCTAGGCATCGGGCTCCCCCCCGCCCCCGGGGAGACAGAAGGAGGAGGAGAAGGAGGACGGACGACAGGGTCCGGTCTCCGGATTCACAACGCACTTTGCAAAAGCGTGGTTGGCGTGCGTGTAACGGTCGCAGCGTCGTCGTTTGGTCTATTTGCGCCATGTCACAGTTGTCAATGCTACCTGGTCTGGATATCTAAAATACGTACCTCGGCCCAAACGTACCAAAAGATCACGACCAGTTTGTTTCCTTCAGGAACCAGACCCACACCGTACCCCGACGTAAGTGCATCATTGGTTCAGTGGTAGAATGCGTGATTGCCATTCACGCGACCCGTGTTCGATTCACGGATGATGCAATCCTTCCATTTTTTTACGTCGCCGCCCGATAGGTCATGCCGTATGTACATCATCCTGTCACCGTTTTTGACACCCGGGGGATGAAATTGAACCATCCCCGGGTTTCCAACTGGGTAGGAAATAAGCTACCCACAGAACACATGCGCACGGAAAGGGAGGCTTCCCTGAGCGCTACGTAAGGCACGCTACCGCCACCACAGACAACAGTTTAACACCCGTTCACCATCTCCGCGCCTTCAGAACCCAAGGCTTGGTGCTCGAGAGCCTGTATTCATTGAAACCGTGCACTCTTGCTGTCGACCACCCAGCAGATACAACGGCAGGCACGCAGCAAACGACGTACCCTCGGATAGCGCATCCCAGCAACAACACCCGCGTACGGCTAACGCAAGCAATGGACGTCTTGCCACTCTCGGCACTGCAGCTGCGTACGTCGAGAGGGCTAGAACATTGTAGCACTGCAGTATTTGCAACTATTCTGTCTCGACTGTTCAATAAATAAACTCCTCCTCCTCCCCTTCTCGCCGTCGGTACAATCCCTGCGTCTCGCCTTTTCCTTTTTCTATTGCGCTTGGCCGACTCAACCGCTCGCCCTCTCCCTCGGTCAGTAGATACCATCTCTGCGTCTCGTCTGCTCACTACAGTACTTTAGTCTTGCTTGACGCGCGACGCATCCTTGGGAGCGATCGTGGAAAGCAACGACAACGGCGGGCAAAAGTCACCCGCGGATGTTCAAGGACGCATCAACCGACTGGTCGACGAGCGGTCGGTTCGAGGGACGGTCCGACAACAGCGGCAACGTAGGCGATGCGGGGGGGCCTCCCGTCCGTCGTTATTTTGCGACGTGCGGAGCCCCCCTGAATCGGCTAAGTTGGCGCCGCTGCAGGCCTCCCCCCGAAGCGGCCACTCATTGACCAATCGGTTGACGTATTCTACAACAACGGCCGGCGGAGGCTTTTTCGTCCCGGCTCTTGTTTGGTTCCACGACCGCTGCCAAGGATGCATCGCGGCGTGAAGCAAGAGTTTTGAGCAGACGAGACACAGGGATTGTACCGTACCGACGGGGGACAGGAGGAAACCTCCAAGACAGAGGCGCGAACACTGCGGTGCCGAGTGGTGGCAAGAACGTGTATTGCTTGTGTTAAATCGTGCACGGGTGTTGGGTTCCTGAGCTGCGCGGTACTGTCTACGAGCCCAACGAGGGTCCGTGCTCCCAGCAGTGAGCAAGCAGCCCGCACACATGCCAACGGCCCTAGCGTCGAGCTCCGTGAGGTTTCACATGCAACCTCCGTCTCGAGGACGGTAGCGTCAGATTTGTGTTCTCGCGCGTCTGTCGGTCCCCGATCACATCGGTGCACAATTCCGGAACAAGGCAACACACACGCCGATGACCAATAGGGCTAGTCAGCAACAAATATTATGTCTTCAAAACGAGCCCGCCGCGCATACGACAACATCATCAGGAGGCACAACAAAGTGTGCGCACTCGTAGAGAGGTAAATTTCCGTCGCCGTATTTCTCGCACCACATATGTACCCTACACGGCCTCCATGTTGACGAGACGGAGATATGAGTTGTCGACAAGCCCTGGCGGGTCTTCGCTTGTGATAAACCTGTTCCAGAGGTGGTCACCTTGCTCCTAGCTCTCAACTTGGCAAGCACGACCGGGCCATATCCACGGCCGCTTTTCTTTGATCCAACCACCGTGACGCTGGACATGACAGAAGTCGAGGACGCTCAAGAAGGGGGACAGCGGAACTGGAAAAACCAAAACTCTTGCTACCCCCGCCGCGCCAGGTGAGGGAGCGGCGCGAAGCCATCGCAAGGAGATCTCGCGCCCTCGTTTCATGAAACGAGGGCGTTATCTCTTGTGAAGTCATCGCAGCGCTTCTCCCTCACTTGGCGTGAGGGGCGGGGAGAGTTTTACATTGGCCGTTCGCTGTCCCCCTTTCGGACAACGCCCTCGACTCGCTGCGAGGCTGACGTCATGCCAAGCAACCGGATCAAGTGGGATCGAGTCCACGGCAACCGCTGCTGTCTTGTCATCAACTCTTGAACTGAACTTGCCAAGCGCAGCAGCGGGCGACTCCACACGAAGGAAGCTGCGAAAGCTGCTGATTTCACTGCTTGCGCGTGCTGTCGCAGCTAAACAAATATCGCCCAGCGAGTTGCAGCTTTTTCTTGGGGGGCTTATCTTTCCATGGATCCGGGCGTGTGTGTGCTGTGTGTCTAGTGTCTAGGTTCTCTACTGTTGTGCCTGCTGGGTGGTCGACAGCAGCTGGGCTCGGTTTCATCGACTACTGGCTCTCGAGTGCGAAGCCTTGGGTACTGAAGGGGCAGGCAGAGAGGCGAAAAGGTGTGACGCGGTGGCGGTAGCGTGCCTTACAGATCGCTCAGGGCAGCCCCTCTTTCTGTGCATATGGTCACTGGGAACCTACAGTGTTATGATAGGAAATCCGGGGATGTTTTCCTATCATCCCCTGATCGTCAAAAAAATATTAAAACGATGACATGGGTGTCATGTGTCATGATCATCTCCCGCACACCTGTGTGACCGGGGCTGAATCGCCAAACAGATACACCGAAATGACGTGTAGAGGCTGGCGCCAGAATAAATCGGAAGAGCACACACACATTGAAAGGAGGTTGGTGGAGGCAGCAACACCATGCCAAGGAGGGCCGAAACGAAGACGAGAAGTACAGTCGACCCTGTTTTAAGGACGCTCGCGTTAAGGAAACTCCCCGCTTCAAGGAAACCTTTTACGCTGAGCACCAGGGGGCCCGGCAGAATGTACGATAATGGGGTACCCCCATTTTTTTCTGCCGTGTACCCTCCTTTTTGTGTCCTGCGGGCCGCTCTTTGCATGCACCACGCACCACAGTGAGTACAGAAGTAGCGACGCACAGACAGCGGAAGTAGCGAGCGGTCTGCTGCTGCAGCTGTAACTGGGTGTTGGTATGGATAGATTCCTCCCATCTACCGGCGGTCCATCTGATGCCGCCAAAAAAAGAGTCGTGCATAACCTCGTCCCTCACGAAGGCGAGGTTACATCTCGCTTGGAGGACGTTCGATCCTATTTGTACGCGAAGGGAAGGGGCGGCGAGTACCGTGAGACGCAGCACCTTCTTTCGAAGGCCGTTCATTCGTATACTCATGAAACTCAACAGCGCCGTAGAGCCAAGCCGCGGGGGGAGGTTCAGGGAACTCTTTGCGAAATGTGGAAGGAAAAGTCGCCCAAGGGTAGCTTTTCGTCTGCGCCGGGACAGTTATTATATGTACTGGTGTTCCTCGGTGCGACGCTGAAATACGCTCGTTGTTTTTTGTTTCACAAGAATGAGATAAATGTGTCTATGTCGACTTTCCTCCTTCTTCCGCTGCCGGCTATGCAGTACACTGGTTGCAAGAGTACAAACTTGTGCACTGTAGTTAGATGTTTTCAACACGTCCCCGACTGCTGCACATCTCATGTTTAAGTATTGTTAATGTGTTCGACGTCAACAAACGGTTGCCAGTCGTCTCGGCGATGCTGACTTTCATACCACACCGTTCCTAAGGAAAGAACGCGTTTGAGGAAATAGCATGCCTCCATTGGCCACGGGGATGGGGAGCTATCGTCCCCTACATTTTAAGGACGCAACCCCGCTTTACGGACGCTTTTTTTCGGGAAAAACCATGTGCGTCCCTAAAGCGGGGTCGACTGTAGAATAATTGTACTGTAGGTTCGGTAGAACGGCGTTCTCTTCATCTACACCATTCTTCCTGCCGCCGCCTGCTTGTCTACTCCCGAGAATAGCTCACAGTCCCATGACGCCCCCCTCACGGGGTCCCACCCAGCCATCGCCTTGAGAAGCTCTTTCTACATCAGCCTTGGAAACTGACGTATTTTCATTGGTCAGCCGGTTAGCGCGGTGGATGCTAGCAACAAGGAGACACGCAGGGTGCCCCGCGTGCTTGTTGTGCATCCGCAAAGCACACGCCCCCATTCCGTCACTTCATTTCGGAACGGGAACATGACGATACCTTCATACCTTCACCCCAAAATAGAACAAACACCAGTCAAAGTGTGGGCAGCATACCGTGTAGCCAGCTTCCAAGGTTGTGCAGACGGGTTAGGTTGTGTACTACAGATTGTGTACTCGTACTTGTCTACCTTCGCGGCGCACAGCAACTTACTTCCTGCTGAGGTTTGTCTATATCGCTCAGTATGGAGTTTGCAAGCTGTTTACAGCGAGACGAGTGCAAACGGCAGGCATCCGATGCTCTCGTCGTAAGGAATACTGGCTATGCCTAAAAGAGTGCGATTTACTGAATCATATGAAGTGAAGAGAAAGGTAGGCATCATACGAATGCTCAGCGGCGAGCAAAACTCGCTCTGTTTCAGGGACAAAGAAAGGTCTTTCCAAACGAACGCCTAGCGCGTGGCATTGTCTACGAGTATCTCTTCTCACCTGAATACCCCAGGCATTTTGACGAGAAGAACGCTTCAGGCAATCGATCTGATCTCGCACTGCGCTCAACACCACGTTACCCTTAGTGCGAACCATTTCACACACCTGTTATGCGGCACTCAAGCACAATTGAGCGCAGTTGTTGCTCTTGCTCCTTATCTCAGGGAGGCCGCAAAGGACTTGCAAAGGACGCAGAGGGGCATCGCAGAAGGTATCGTACTTCAGGGGGAGCTCCATGGAAAAAGTTTGTTTGATTTGCCAGCCCCTGCAACAAAGAGAGGCCAAACTGCACATTTTTTCCCTCTACACTTCGGGTGGGGCGAACATAATGCTTCTATAAAAACCTCACGCTCGATCTGGAATAGGTCAGTCTCCATGCGCATGGAAACGCACCATAAGAACTCCCTGACGATTCTCGAGTCGGGAACCTGAAGAACCTGCGGAACGGATCGGATCCTTTCAGTATCCATCCGACAGTCCCGCCGCTCCCTGACATCCTGTGTGTGTGTTTTTATTATTATATTAGGAGAAACAAATATACACACAGAAAGATATATATAGCATCGACCGCGCTAACCGACTGACCAATTAAAAAACGTCTGTGTGTGCTTTTATTATTAGCATCGACCGCGCTAACCGGCTGACCAATGAAAAGACGTCAGTCTCAGTGCGGCGGGAAACACAAAATGTTTCTAATAGTCCACTGTCTGGGACCTCGGGACCGAGCGTCGTAGGGGGAGCTACGCTATTCTCAGGATTAAAGACAGATACCGTAGTAATAACAGAAGAAAACTGCACGTGTCTACTAAGCGTCTGTGTGTGTTTTTATTATTAGCATCGACCGCGCTAACCGGCTGACCAATTAAAAGACGTCAGTGCCAGCGGGTAAAAATCAAGGTCCCTGGAAGGGGGCCAAAATTCGAAAAATGCGCAATGCTCTTGATGCGAATGCCAATACGACTCTCTCCACATGTTCTTTCACGTAGACACACATCTCAGCTACACAAATGTATTCGCTCGAATCTAGGAAGCCACTGATGCAAAGAGCGGAGTACAGCAAAAGGGTTATTTTGTGTGTGTGTGTGTGTTCTGGCGCCACGTCAATGTCTCTGACAAATATGTGTATGGGCATCGCATGAACATCAGCGCGGAACAGCCCCCCCCCCCACTTTGTCATTGTTCATTCTTTGCAAAAAATAGCAGCGGAGGCCAAACATGCTGATGACGACATCGATGTTCAGGAGAGTGTTAGTAAAGGCTTACCCATTAGACTACTCAGTCAGCGCTGACTGCGTAGTCTAATGGTCAGCCTGTATCGGATAAAAGATACACTCTCGGCTCGTAGCCAATCCCAGTGGATCTGATAGGGTGTAGTGATCTCCGGGGACGGACCCCTCGCCTCAAGATGCTGCTATTAGCCGATAATGGTGCCTTGAAAGCGATCCACTGGGATTCGAACCCGTGTGTGAATCCTTTAGTAGCCAATTGTTAAACCATTTGTCTAGTCGGCGCTGATTTAGTAGTCTAATGGGTAACCCTTTACCAATCGAAGGATACACGCACAGGTAGGTTCAAATCCCGGGCTGATCACTTTACGAAAATCACCATCCGGGCTGTGAGTAGAGATCTCCGGGGACGGACCCCTCGCCAGGCGCTGCCGAGAACAGAACTATGGTGCTTTTCGTAAAGTGATCAGCCCGGGATTCTACGAGCCGAGAGTGTATCTTTTGTTAGTAAAGGCTTACCCATTAGACTACTCAGTCAGCGCTGACTGCGTAGTCTAATGGTCAGCCTGTATCGGATAGAGAGGATCTTTACCGAGGTCTGCCGAGCGGCTACAAGAAAAAAAAAGTGCGAACAGCAACCTCCCCGCTGCTCTGCTGTGTGCCGGGCAGTCCCATTTCTCGGCGCAGAGTTACGAGGTTGGGATATTAGCAGAAAGCTATGGCTTCGTCTCTAACCGGTACCGTACTGAATGAGAATTGGAAGCTGGGGGCTCGAGTGGGATCCGGAGGGTGTGCGGAGGTTTAGACTACGAAGTGGAAGCGACCGGCTCTCGGGCAGAAAGCGCAGATGGGCCGTTTGTTGCCAAGATCGCGCCTGTGCCTGTGGGCCTCCCTCCCGCCGCGAAGAAGGCGAGGTATGTATACAAGCGAAAGACGGAAAAGGAGAAGCATGCGGATATAGACTAATCCGCTACGAGCACGTGCTGTACATGGGTTCTCTAGCCAAACATGGAGGGGTGGTTGAGGTGCGTGCAGGAATATTCTACGTTTGTTTGTTTGCTGTCGCCCACAGTCAGCCGTAAAAGACCAAGCTGCTGTCATGCAGTACATGGTCCCTAGACTATGTAATAGGGCGCGTGTGAGAGGTGCTGATGGCTTCGAGTTGACAATCAATCAACCGACGATTTCGTGTGACTTTACATACGCTCAAGCGTGAGTTTTCGACCACTCACAGCACATGGCATTCATACCCACCACCTCGCGGAACCGGAAGCGCCGCCGCTGCGAATTCGGTTTTTAAATAATAGTCTACAAATAGCGCGATTCCAAAATCGGAATCCTTCCACAAGAGTCGGCCTGACAGCTCTGTCGTGTTCAAGCATTTGTCTTCTACCAACCAGAGCAAACAAGGACAAACGAAAGCTGGAAACAAAAAACACGATGTACACACGAAACAATTGTTTTCAAATCTTGTTGCTGTCCACACAAAGGCTTTGACTTCTCTGAATAGTCACATATGAGGGCTATGATAACACGCCGAGTCACACGACACGAGAGAAAAGAACTTAACAGTAACTCGGCGCAGCTACATCATTTCATGCCAAAGCCCACCGTCGTTTCTTTGCAAACATGACAGTCCCACCAGAATGTCTGGAGCACATGGGGTTTTTGCGAAAGAAGGCCGGTCAGAACCTTAGTCCGAAAAATGCAATTCTTGCTTGACCTTGTACCGAGACCTTAAGCCCTGCGCGTAACGCGCACTTGTGTACCATCGTGCACCACACTCTTTTTTCTCCAACAAGAGTAACATCAGCAAGACACACAACCCACATCGTGGCACACCTTCCGCTCCCAACTGCAGCGCAACCTCCCACCGCTGTCGTTTCGTGTTCAGATCCACGGAAGACCGGGATCAGGAAAAAATAAACAGACCCCGAGCAAAACAGGTCACCTTCTACATAGATATATGTCCGCGGCATTAAGACCGTGTCGTCTAGCCTGCCTGTTCGCTTTCAGCCGTCTTGCCACCACCACTCCGGAGACATGAAAGGGTTACGGGTAACCCAAGTGCAGAAAAACAATTCAAAGCCCCCGGGGCCACAATCAACCTAAACAAGACGGACATTGGCAGCGCGAACACACACGGAGAGGGGGTGGTCGCCGCCGGAAGTTTGCTTGGGCGACCCGTGAACGGCCCTTGCGTGTTCACGGATCAGATCCGGATCCCGGCGTGACGACCGTCCTCCGTTCCTCCTCTCGTTATTGTTGCTTGCTGCATGTTTCCCCCCCGGCTGAGTGAAACAAGATGATCTACGATCGTACAAGATGACCTACGGTGACACTACCCTACAGCTCAAGTACATTTCATGAATCGCTCGCTCACACCGGACGCAAGGACGCCAAAACCAACCAAGTCCGCTCTCTCCTTGCGAGACCAAGCGGCATCTCAGCAGCCCCCAACGCGTCGACCAACCAACTGCTCGGCGCGTCAGACTCGGAAAGAAAAAACGCTTGGATCAGGCAGCAACACATCCCATGATACCAAGCGAGAGATCAGAAGAGACAGACCACGTTGACCCCGGCATTGGAACAAGAAGACCACAGCAGTCCGGTACCGTCAAGTTCATTCCACAGGGGGGACGGACCGATATGACGACAACAGAGTCTCGAGCAGCCCGAGCCGTTTCAAAACAACACCGCATTCAGGGGGACCTTCCGAACAGACCAAACTCTCCCAAACACAGCAGCTGCAGCTGTGCACCCGATCCGAGAACCACACATGCGCACGCCTTGCTCCCAGCGGACTGCCGGTTATGGTAAGGCTCAGACGAAGTACATGACGTTGGTCAGGCTCTGGTGCACCGAGCTGAAGCAGCGGGCCCAGTCGATCTCCCTGGCGCCGCCGTCCCTGCCTTGCACGACCGAGGACGACTCGGAGGAGGAGTCGTCTCCCACCTGCTCGTTGAAAAAGAACATAACGTTGGTGGGGTGGTTCTGCACGACACTGCATCACATCCACCGGTAATTACTGCTTCTACCTGGTACAGTATGTCGAAAAAAAAAACAATACCGAGGAGGGGTTTGCAGACACCCTTTGGGCGTTTCACTCTGCATGATACGCCGCGTAAATATGGAAAACCAATGGGAGGGCGAAATCACTTCGCGATCGATCGTCTACGCATGTGGCCACACTCACGTTGACGAAGAACTGGGCGCGGAAAGCGACCAGGTGGGCGTAGTACACGGCCGGTGGGATGGACACGCTGCGGGTGCACCGGCAGTACATGAAGCACAGGCTGCAGCAGAGCGGAAGGGAAGGAGAGCAGGAGGACGAGGACGGCGACGTGAAAAGCGAAGCAAGCGTGGAAACCGAGTGTCGAACAAAACTGCTGTGGTGTACTACAACCACGCCAGAGGGGGCATCGTCAACAGAAAACTCGGTTGTGCGCCAAGGAGAGTTACAAGTAAGGCTGAAAAACATTTGGAACGAACAACAACAACAACAACAACAACAACAACAACAACAACAACAACAACAACAACACGACAAGCCCGCGCTGCAGAATACACTCGAAGGACAAAAAAACACAGAAAAACAAAACAATCCAAAGCGCGACGCCAGGTACATGTTTCGGTCCGAGACGATATCAACGCACCGCTACACCAAACTAAACTACGACTACCCGTCGACTGGACTCACTGGTAGCACAGCAGCTGGAGAGAGTCCGAGTCGAACGCGTTCTCTGAAAAAAGAAAAAGTTGACACGGTAGAGGAAAGGGGGGCGGGGCGGGGGGGCGGTACGGTACGGTAGGCAGAATACACGTGAGTCGAGGGCGGTCGATCAAATACTGCTGTCATCAAGACGGCAGCTATAACACCGTGACTACCATGTCAACTCGAGAGTTTCCGCCGCCATCCCGATCGGTTGCTGCTGCGAAAGCCATGTCACTCGGTTCTATTGGTGGCGAACCTTCGCGAGCTGTCGCCCTCGGTACAAGAAGCGACGTCATGTACATAAAATCATTTGACGCTTTGCCGTACAGCAGCACGGGCAACAATGGAACTTCACACATCAACAAGGCAAACCTCAAGGATTTCTCCGAAACCGAGCCTTTGGCCAGACGGTTCTATGCTGTCGTCGTCCTCAACAGTTCACGAAATCGCTGGCGGCCGGGAGCAGCGCAGGTCAAGCACCATACATTTGCGACACCTTGCGCTAGAACTTTGGACTTCGCCCGCGATCACCAACCAGCAAAACAAGCAAATTATAAAGGAGGCGAACTACAGCGGGGCACCCTCAAATGAATAGTTAGACAGAGGGGGGGGGGG
>CACKRE030005210.1:48341-75107 GCA_902602495.3 Ectocarpus sp. CCAP 1310/34
AACACCGGGGGGGGCGGCTTGTTTTACAACGTCGTTGCCAAGCGACGAAAACCCAACCCCGATGGTAAACACAGGGGGGGGAGGCAATATTCACAGACATATACCAGCACCGGCACTTTCAAGACCATAGGAGACACACGCACGGTTCTCGACGGAACGGTTGGGGGTGCTCTTACCAAAACCTTTGACCCCTTCGACAACAGAAAACATCAGAATACAAGCTACAGTAGCCATTCGCAAGGACGACTCGGGGCGACCTAAGTCGGACGGGTGTTGCTGCTATGTCCGGAAAACAGCGGTTGACCAAACCGTGATGATACCCTAACTTTAACCGTCCCACTCCAGAGGTGGGGTCTACCACGCTGTATACCCGAGCAGAAAGGAAAATAGCACCAGGGGGACAGCCGCTGATATTTCAACACCAAAGTTGATGGTCGTGTTTGCACTCCCTGTGGTGGTGGTGGTGTGTAGGGCGTCGGTTCTCGGGGGTGCCTCGGTAGCAACAGGTCGGTGGCGGAGTAGCCTGAGCTTCCTTTCATCTTTTGTTTTTTTATGTGACGTTTCGCGGTGCCTTCTTCCCCGCAAGGGTTAAAAGCTAACGGCGGAAAATCATGTCGAAAATTTCTCAAACGAAGCTCGGGCTACTCCGTGACAGACCTGTTGCGATTGAGGCACCCCCCGAAAGATGGTCGACGCTGAAATTGATGTCTCTTGCAGCAAAAAACCTTTTGCACCCAAATGTTTTTTTTCCGACTTTTCTTCGCGATGGGAGGGCCCATACGCCTACTGGCGGTATTTACCGAGTAAACCCTTGAACAAAAAAGAGAAGAAGGCTCCACCCATACGAGGGAGGGGGGGGCACACGGAGGCTCCTCTGAGGCATTGACGTGCTATCTTCAAGAAGCCATGTGTTGTAAATCAACACACACACTGGGAGTGCCAAACTTGCTCCAAAGATTAATAAGCAGACGGTCCATACAAATCGCAATTGTGAAGCATGCCCACACCACACTGGAATGGCACGAGCCGGACAATCCCAGAATTTGCAAACCGCCCTCACCTTGTTGTACCCGTTGCCCACAATGCTGTAGTTTCCTTTGCGCTCGAAAGGTTGGCCGTTCTTGTCGAAGAGCGTGTACACCTTCTCCGTGTGGACAGGGTCACGGCGGATCTTCGCCACTGCCGTGTCGTACCGGATGATGGAAGATTCACAAGAATCACACCTACAACATCGTTCGATCCTCAGCAGATGAGATCGTTGTCGCGAGCGCATTTGACTGTGCCGTCAGTCTGGAGGAGACGTCACTTTGTAGAGCGGTGGCAGAAAACTTGTTCGACCCCCCGGGATCATGCACGGTACACGCCGTCCAAGGCCGTACGGTGGAAGGGAGGCTGATCATACACCAGGCTCGACACCGTCACGCTGACGTGCACTGGCTTTACACGGCGGTCAGTCGAGCGACCGGACCGTCGAACGTCAGGGTCATCGACGATGCTCACCGCCGCGATAGCAACATGTCCGACCGAGAGAGGGCTTCGTGGGTTTCTAGGAAGGTTTCCAGTTATATCTACGCCGACATTGCGTCCGGGCGTCTTGGATCTGATGAGGGGGAACAGCATAGAGAAGCTCTCGCCCAAGAACTACACCGCGCCTATCGGGGGACGTGCAACTTTTGTCACCATGAACTGGTCTGGGCCGTTTACAGCGAACGCCAGCCGACTCTAGACCGTCTTGACTGCGCTTTGCCTCACACGATCGGTAATGTGGACGTGAAGTGCTTGAAGTGCAACCGAGCCAGAGGAAGTCTGGGGAGGGGGAAGTCAAAGAAGAGGAAGACAAGTTGATTGTGCCGTGATCGACACGTAGCTTTAATGCCCAGAACCCCAAGAAATAATATATGTGGTGTGTGTAACCAACTATCAAATCATGAACAATCTTATTTCACGGTGTGCGAGTCGGCTGGAGGAAAACAAAGACCCAGTACAAGTTCTTGATGTCTTGAGAAGCCTGCATCCAGGCTCTCTCAGCAAAAACGTCAGGCGAGTCAGGCGAGAATGGATGCAAGTATACGGTCCCAGCCACAACGACGGCGCTATCAGGAAGGACCTCAAACGCATACTCAAAGTCATACAGAGGAAGGGGTCGTCCCTGGCCAAGAAAACCTCAAGTGATTCAAGGAAGAAGTACAGCTCGAAACAACTAAAAATAGCCGAGCGACGCATCGTTTCGTTTTATAAGTTGGATTTGTTCGGCAAATGGGCAACGCGAAACTCCATTCATTCCCGGAAAGAGTCCTTCACTGGGCTTGTTGATATCGACGCGCTCCTACGGAAGGTAAATATACTTCCACCTTACGTTTCCAAGCTGGAACTCACACCGGAAGAAAAGAGCCTTCCAAGGAAAAGACGCAGAGAGGCTTTGGAAGCGAAGTGCGACGAGGGTATCAAAGTAGTGAACGCAAGCAAGCTCATCGATCTCATGGGAGCAATCATCAGATACCCCAGAGCACATTACTTCGAATTAGCGTGCGCTTTGTCGTTTGCTTCGGGGTTGGGGCTGCCTGAGCTTGTTGGTAGTGCTGTTCAATTTTCGCCCAGTTGTCATGGCACCCACGAAGTAGATATCAAGCTGGGTGGTGTTGAGGGACACCCGAAAGGAACCACCTGCCGGGTACCATTGTTATGCGAATACGAAAACTTCGTAGAGGGAGTAAACAAATTACGTGGCATGAAGGAAACGTTCAATCTCACCCCTGCCGAGGTCAATCATCGATACAGTAAATCAGCAAATTTGTATGCCAGAAAGCTGCTTCCGGATGTCTGCCAGGGCGGTCATGTATTCAGTGATTTGAGGACCCTGCATGGGGCAGTTAGTCATGAAGTGTTCACGGGGCACGAGCTGGAATTGAGTGATTGGGTCAAAGTTGCACGTGGTGGTCGGAGTTCTCCTGCCCTAAGCCGGAAGTGCTCGGTTGTGAGAGTGAAAGGGATCAAGGAAGACGATCACAGGCATTGGACATTTTGAACATTTTGAACCCTTGCTCCAGACGTCTTATCGTCATCCGGCCCTTGGCCAACCGCCCAAACACAATATTCATTTTTGCCCTTGATAGCGTAAACACCCACGTTTCGTTTTCCCAGTTGGGGGAAGCACTCCGTTGTCTACTCCATGCTGGCGCCTGCGTAGGCAACACGGTCAACACAGTGAACTCTAAACCCGAAGGCTCCTAATTGATCACCTTTGGTGGCCCAGATAGAGGAAAAAAATGCGCACGATCGCACAATATCCACACACAGTACAATGATACAATCAAGTCGCAAGAGAACTGTGTTCCCGACTAAAACCCCAGGCACTCGTTCATCTTGACCATCATGTATCAACGAACACACAACGCTTTTTGTACTCCAAAACATTCCGCATACAATGAGTGGTCGAAATCCCACAGTAAAGTCACGAATAACCGCCGACTAATCACCTTCAAAACCACCTCCGAGTGAGAATATACACGCTGAATCTGCCGACCAAAAATATATATATGTATCGGACTCATAAATGATAAAGGGAGACGAAAAAACTTCAGTTGGCACGACTCAAGCTAATCTATGCAGGAAGCCTGCGGGTGGTCTCTTTCCATTCCCCATCACTTCAACGCCACCGAAGAGCCATTCTTCGTACAAGTCAGAGCTCGTTTTGACTTCCATGTATGAACCCACAACACCACTTGCGGTGGACATCAAATGTTCTTCTATCTAATAATACAAATAATACCAAATCAAAGTTTCGAACAAAACAATCACAATCGCTCCGTCGACCCGGCTCATTTGAACATACATTTGATGACTGGGTCGAACTGTAACACACCAGAGCACCCTAACACAGGGCCCATTGACAAAACAACATCGATTCGCATGCACGAACCCTAAACAGCCCACGGGTAGCCATTGACCATCTAAAGTACGGTGGGTGGTCGTAAAAAATGTCCCTCATGAGGTAAATTGAAGACACAGTCGAGCACAGGAACAAAACGACAAAAACACGAGGCAAAATAATTGTAGTTGGTTGTGCAAGTCTGCTCATTGCTCCGTCGCGCCAGCCATCTCGAGCCGTTTTTGCAACGTTTCCATGAGTATACATATGCAACTTCTTGCCTTCTCAACGTCACAACACGCACACGTCCGAAGTACGCGTCAACATCGGTAAATGTCCACAAACGACAAAATTCAAAAGGGCTCACACGACCCGCTAATGATACATACATGTATACTCGGCCCAGCGAGTACGCACCGCCAAATAATCTCCCATCCCGTTCTACGGTTGTGTTGTTGTGCGGACCGGGCAACACGGAGAGGGAATGTTGGTACCATGATTGCCTTTGATCCAATCAAAGCCAAAAAGGTCGTGGTATTTTGATCCCCTAATGTTTCATTGTTCCCCCCCGCATACACGATAAACCTACATGTCGAACACGCCGAACAACATTTTTTGTTCGACGGCTACCGATCGCGTGTCAATCGAAATGGTCGAAATCCAACCGTAGAATCACCAATGATCCAAGACAAATCACATTCAATCGGGTGGTGGACGTTGAATCAACCTTCAAACCATTCCCCATTGAGGACACAAACACTGAATCTACCTGAAATCTACTACATGGTAACGGGAAACGTAAAAAACGCCACACATCTCTCGTGTTCTACTAGACGGTAGATAACCGGATTCAAGTGTCGGTGATTCGACCTGGGCGTAGGGTGCTAAGTATGCTTGCCACCGATCGATCCAATCGGGGCCATGTGCCGATATTCTCGATATTTCTCCCCTCCAGACTTCATCTGTGAGGAGCGCTATCTACATGGTGGAAACGAGAACCCTATCACTCCTTCCTCCCCTTGGCGCGGCTCTTTTCGCCAGCGCCGTTGTGGCGTGCGTTCTGCGTCACCTTGGACACGATCCTCCTATTGAGGATGTACTTCAGCGCCCAGTGGCACAGTCGCCATGACTCGTTCACCTTCTCCACCGGGACACAACCGCCGATTGTGCACGCTGGGTGACCCTCAGTTTTGTTGCCGCTGTGGACGGGGAGGATGAGGTAGTCGTGCTCATCGAGCTGCCACGTTGATTCGCCCTTTGTCACCCCCGCCTCGCTGAAGTTTGGGATCTCGCACCCGCCCTCCGTAATTGGCCCGTCCCCAAACCCGTTTTCGCCGGCAAACTTGTCGTGCAGCTTCTGGTCGAGGCCAACGCCATCCGCCCCGAAGCCGAAGCAAAAGCCATACTCTTTCACGGGGTTGCGTTGGCCGGGGATGGGCTTGCGTACTTTCGCTGCCGCACCGTTGCTGGGGGCGCTGCCCACCTGGTTCGCCCCTGTTCCCAAGGCCGCACCTTTTTGTCACGCGTTGACGATAACATCCGACGAGAAGAAATAAATGGATATACATGTAAGCCTGGGATCATATACACAAAACGCAGGCACACGAAAAGTGACTACACATCAAAGAAACACGAGCGATCGACCTGGACGCGAAGTGCTGCCCCAATGCACGCAAAAGGAGGTGGTGTTTTTCTTTTTCGTGACAATGCCTCTGTGGAATTTTCAAACGCACACGAACTTTCGGACGCACTCCTTCGTAGCAGCTGAGTGGGCGCGTTCGACGCAATAACAATAACAGCAGCAGCAGCAGCAGCAGCAACAACAACAACAACGATCAAGGAATGACGTACCTCCGATCTTGCCTATGCGTCCACCACCAAGTCGAGACAACGATGGGTGATGTCGGGAAAACGAAAGAACGAGTAAGTAGGCGCGAGGGAGGGGATCGAGAGAATTCATTGGTAATAGCGAATGATGAGGATTTCAATGAGGTATTATGCATCCAGAAAACAGAGGACGAAAAACGGGGGCTATTCACATGGGACGAAACGGGAACGACAGGGTTTTTTTGTCACGCGTTGACGATAACATCCGACGAGAAGAAATAAATGGATATACATGTAAGCCTGGGATCATATACACAAAACGCAGGCACACGAAAAGTGACTACACATCAAAGAAACACGAGCGATCGACCTGGACGCGAAGTGCTGCCCCAATGCACGCAAAAGGAGGTGGTGTTTTTCTTTTTCGTGACAATGCCTCTGTGGTAATAGCGAATGATGAGAGAAAAAAGAAGCAACACCCAAGAACAACATGGTCCATCGCACGCCACGCTATCGACGCATTCTACTGAGCTCGGGGCGGAGATGCTTTGAGTACATGGGGTGCGGGGCACACGAGGAAAGTGGTCGTCAATCGCCAGCAACAAAATGCGAACAACAACAACGGCACCACCACCAACAAACAATAATACCAGACAACCACAACAACAACACTACTCACCCTTTGCAGCGGGGGTCGAGAAGTCGCCTGACCGGCCGACTTCCATTTGGCGGGCGCCCTCCTTGTCGTGCTCCTTGAGGTTCTTGTAGCCTGAGAAGCATCCCTGTTGCGTCACGAACAGAAGGAAACCCGGTCCTGACCAACAATGCTCCCAGTTGTCGATGACGGTGACAAGATACACCCAGGGCTCCCCGCCACGTGTCGTCCCCTCCCTGGTCCGTACGAGCGACAGCCCGCGGCGTCGTACCCAGGCCAGTCCGACCACGTTCTTGTTCAGCCAGGACCCCTTGTCGAACAACGTTTCACTGAAGCGCCGCAAGAAAGAATATTAAAACAAAAAGTAGTGTCGGAGCAGTTTAGACCGGGGGTTGGAGTGCCCGCTGTTCCTGTTGCACGCAAGCGTCGACATGAGTGGGATTAAACCAAACCTCCTAAATACATTTGGGGACAGGTCACTCTTTGCACAGCGAAAAAACCCAAGGGGCTTCTGACCTTCGGGCGGCAAACACCGCCGCATCGTTGAGGCGGAGGAACATCGTAGTGTGGTCCACCGTGGTAGCGGCCACCCCGGGAGTCTTCAGTCGGAAGTCTTCCTCCGAGTCGAGCGCAACTAGTTTGCGCGCCCCATTTTGCGCTCCACCGATAGTACCTCCGCCGAAAGTCAACAAACTCTTGGGGTCCGACTCAAATCCTCTAGTACTGTAATCTACGTTCGCCCCGCCTCCGATGTCGTGCGCCACCCTGACTCCGATCTTGGGCAGCGCGTTGCCCTTCTTGTCGACGAAGAGCGACGAGTGCTTGGAGAGTTCAGCCTCGGTAAACGTGGCCTCCATCTTGGCGTCCACGTTCGCCTGCCTTTCTGTAGTCTGCCAGTGAAGAAAGCTGGAGAGTGCAAGGAACTTGTGCAGCGCGTCGACGTAGGGCTGCTTCGTCTCGAGGATGGCCCTGATGGCGTCGTCGGTACTGGCGTAGTGAAAGCTGGGTCGGCCTTTCCGACCGGTAAGGACACCTTCGTGAGGGTCGCTCTCGATGCCGTCTGTCGCCGCGAGACCGTAGGGCCCGAGGTACAACTCGACGGCGTGGTGGTAGTGGGCCTCCGTGATGACCATGACCAGGTCCCCCTTGCCCTTCTTCGATGCGCTCCTCACCGCGACATGACCCGGCCTTCGTGGCAGGTCCGCCACGAAGGACGTGTCAGAGGTCGAGATGCGAGAGGTAGAGAATATCGTGGCTTCCCACTGCGGCACGTCGGAAAACGAAGGAGGGGAAGCGGTGATGTTATCCAAAACGATGCACAATGCTGATATATCTTGCTGGTCAATGCATTAATTCGCCACACAATATCTTGGTAGAGCCGTCGAGCGAAAACAGTTATCATCGGCGTCGCCGGTGGGGGCGGGGGGGCAGATCATCCCTTTCAATTCACTCACTTTCAAGGGTGCCACATCTTCTTCAAGATCGGAGTCATCCACCACCTCGATAAGCGCTGAGTCCTGGAGGAAGCCCAGTATCCCGTTGCCCTCGTCGTCGCGACCACGTTTTCTGGACTGCTGCACGCGTGAAATCAAGAAAGGCAAAACGCCGTCGACAGCAGGGCGCGGAAGAGGCGGCTTGTGGGTATCACTTTCGTGTTCGTCTGCATCTTTACGGTTGGTTGTCTCAATTTACTCCCTCTTTTCAGCGAGCGTAGAACGTGGTGTATTTGTGTTTGCCATCTTCACCGCAAAAGACAGGAATTGGGAGCATGGTACACGACACAACCATCTCCTAAATTCGAAATCCCAGGAGGAACTAATTTGACGAATGAACTTGCTGTAGAAAGCCTTGAATCTGAAACATGGCACAGAGGGAAACGCACACAAGCAGGTGGGTGACACACGGCCTCGGTGGCGTGTACGACATTCATCGACCATGTAAGGCAACACATATAAGTACATACTTGCCTTCTCTACAAACTTGATGCTGTTTGAAGTGGTCATCGTTGGCTCGGTTTGGAAGGGAATGGAGTGAGACCAGGGGGGGGGGGCTTGCTTGCGCTTGAAACTATCGCAGAGGGGAGCCGAACAAAAGAGGCGTTCCGACTAATACCAACGATTTCGTTCGTCAGTGAATGGGTGGAAAATATTTCTGTATGTATATAAGTCGTGTGCTGCTCGGAAAGGCGGCTGCCGATTTGCAGAGACGGCAGCAATACGATCAGTATTCACCTCGCTCGATAAAGCCGCTGCAGACCCCGCCGGGCTCACCCGTCGTGGACCCAACGCGCTCGGTGTTTGCGCAGCAGGAGGAGGGCTCACGCTCTGGAACGTGTAACGTGGGTGCGCCAAGACGACCCCGTGGGAAGTGAATCGAACAAACAAACATCAGTAGTAATAAGGGAGCTTCGGGTGTTGCTGGATGGCGTCATTAATAAGCGGAAGGCTGGATGGTGGTGACAGCGTCCGAAAGGCGCACTGCTGTGTTACCTTCTATGCGGATCAAGTGGATAGTGCTGGGGATGTGGTGCAACGGGGGGGGCGGGGGGCATCGACTTGTTTGTGTACAAAGTAACACGGGCTGTGCTATGTATGCGTGTATCCTCTTCTTCCAGATACATGTAGTAGGCACCTTGAACAAAGTGGAAATTCCTGGTGTGTTCTTGGCGGACTCCGCTAGCTTGGTCTTGGAAACTCTCGGCATCTTCCTGTAAGGTTCGTCCACCAACGACCACGCGAACAATGAAGTGCAGAGGTTGGGTCGAGTGTCGATGCGTATGAGGGTCGGCGTTTTCAACCACACTACTACAGCCTGTGTCTGACGCTGACGCTCGAAGCTTGAGTCACGTTGCTTGGTGACTCTCTGTTCATTCCCTTTTAAGTGGGCATGTTGCATGTAAACCCCGCCACCTTTCCAGCAGCAGTACATGTCAGCAGCAGCAGTACGTGTCAACGAGGGGGTATATTGGAGGCTTGTATAGTCTATATGTATCTAATTTTCCGAGGAGGATGCTGATGCGGCAAGCACACGCTACATGTAGGTCACGGGCCGTTCGTGAGAAAGGGAGAGAGGCATATGCACACGTCGGGGCACGTGGGGAGGCTCTTCTCTCGTCTCCACCAAGCGACAATGGCGACCATGTCTTCTGCTACCGCCGTGTATGCATACCTCGGTTTGAATTTGGGGAGGCCAAAAAGCTAACGGCTATGCATAGCATACGACCTAGAGTATTGTTGGCGACTTGACGTGGCTACGAAGAAGAGACACAATAAGACCCAGAAATCGCTCCAATCATCGCAATACTTAACCCCTGGTGCTTCGTCGAGGATGCGTCGACGCGTGTTGGCAATTCCCTTCGAGTTATGAGGGGGAGCCAATTTGTACAAATTGAATTTTGAATTTGGAGAGAGAGGAGGTTCAAAAGGGTTCGGTTTTTGGTTCGGGTGAACCCTGTCTAAACGCCTCCCCCTTGATGCGCTGCGTGCGGGTTTTGACCACTCGTGTGGGAGAAAGAGCCTTCTACCCTTTCAGAACCAATTATTGAGACCCACTTTCTCCACACTCGCGGTTGTACGGACAACTTGGTCTGCTTCACGTAGCACCACCGGTGGCTGCTGCTGGTGGTGGAAGGTTGTGATGGCACAGTCGTATTCGAAGACGACCGTGCCATCGCCCGAAACCAAACTAACTACTGCTACGGGTTTGTTGATGGAGGCTGGTCGAGTGAGTGTGTGGTTCGGTACATTTGTGGCACCTGTGGGTGGTCGATTCCACAGAGTACGCCTGAGGTCATGAAGCCATCAATGTGTCACACACGGTCAAATTGTCAAATTCAAATTTTGATTCTCAGGGAACCAATTTGACTTCTCCACCGTGGATGACGTCATCGGACGACCATGGAATTTTCGACCAAAGGAAATTTCCTGTCAAAAAAATTGGCCAATCAGAAAACTGCGGGCACCTTTTCTCTACCGCATTATTAATAGTGGAGTACAGAGCAGGACATGTAGTCCGTCTACACGGCAGCAGCAGCAGCAGCAGCAGCAAGCAGCACTCCATTCGAGAATGCTTGCTCTAGTGCGTAGCATGGTGGCCACATGGTGCAGGTGGGCAGTTCTTTGGGGGTGCTATCGCTCCGTATCAGTGCCCCACACGCAAGTTGTGCTGGTTTACGAGGAGGACCAACAACAGCAGTCTAAACAAGGGCTGTACAGATACAAAACAAGGTTTGCGTTTGCTAGGCTCTCGAGATCGGATTTTTCATGAACTCCACCTGGCATAGCTAGACTACAAGTGCTGCTGCTGTAGGTTTGTTGTTCATGAACGCATGCTTTCTCTTTGGTTTCTTTGTTGTTTTGGCGCGGCAACACGTACTTGCGTCTAGTCTGGCACCTCTCGTCTTGCACCGCCGCGACCACGGTTGCTTTTGTGGTATCGTGCAGGAGGATCGAAAAGTGGAGGATCCTATGCTTGTAGAAGTGGGTGGAGAGGATGGCGATGGGTGTTCTCCAGACGCGGGTGGACAGCATGATGGCGTGCTGGATGCACTTTCAGGGCAGGTGAGAGGATAGTAGGAGGGCAGAAGTACCTGTAGCTAGATAGAGGACACCAGCGGCAAGAAACGCTTGCCGCTAGCCGGGAACCACAGCTCACGCCGTATTTTTTTGGGGGGGTAGGGTTACGCGCGGGTACGGCAGGCGCTATCGTTGGGCGCGGGGTGTGCATATTCCCCCTGTACAGTATGTGGACACGTTCCGTGACGCGATACAAAAAACTATGATCAAAACATAATGCGACACGGTATTTTTCGCCCTCTACAGTATCGTCCACGGCCACGAGACTCCGCCTGTACCCACAACCAGTTTCCACATGGCGCATCGTTGGAAGTCGACCTCTCGTAGGAAAGTCAATCAACATGCGCGTCGACTCTTAGAAAGGATGGGAACAAAACAGGATATCGCAGTCCTCCAAACGTTTCTGGTGTTGTTCATGGCGCGGCTGCTGCTGCCGCGGGCGTTTTGATGTTACTTGCGTCGGTGGTGGTGGTGGTGGCGGGAGCAGCGTGTTTTGTTTCGCATTTGTGATGGACATGATGAAATCGACCATCTGTTGATTTCGAACGGTTGGCGCCGCAATGGATAAAAAGGCGGTGTTTGGGGGGTAGCACGCCCGTACATGAATGAAAGGCCAATTACCATGAAACCCTCACGAGGAGCCAACATTGGAGGCCGTTTTTGTCGCGCCACGGGATAACCATGACATGTCGCCTTCCCGTGCCTCTTCACTTTCCTTATACTCTGAACACGTCTAGGTGACGGCTGGCTCCATGTCTCCTCCCCCTCCGCCTTCTCTACTCCAAGGGCGAGGGGCTATACCCCCGCCTCCGCTGTCTACTACGGTGGCGGCGGCACCCGTGTACCCACCCCCAGATCCGCTGTCATCGTCCTCTACGCCTGGTTCTAGGTAATCCTCACTTGGAGGGCACAGCGGTGGAACCCCGGCAAGTACATCACCACCTGTTCCGTCGGCTGCGCCGTCGGCAGCGCCATCGGCTGCGACGATCAGGCCGACGGCTTCCACCACGCCTGGCGCAGCCCCGCCTCAAGGGCCCAGTAGTGGGAACGAGCAACGTGCATCCCCAACTCGTGATACAACAGCGACCGCGGGAAAGGAGGTTCGTACAGAGCCACCTTTGTTCGACTGCTGGCCCCTCCCTAGTTTGAGGCAGGAGGCCACGCGGGAGGCTGGCCGGAGGAATGCGTTGAAGTTTGGTCCACTGCCTGAACAAGAGCTTCGACAAATTTCGAATGCAAGCAAACAGGAGTTGATCGACGCACTGACGGGTCGCATGAAGTGGCGCGCAAGTCTTGGTGTAGAGCCTGAGTGGAAAGGCATCCGCTGCGGCGTTACGCCGGAGAAGAAGAAGCAGCTGCGGCGTAGTCGACAAACTGGTCAGCCGACACCTAACTCGTCCCAGGCACTATGCTGTCGGCTGGTGTGCCTAACTTTGCACCCGGAGTTCAAGGACGACTACATGTGCTTCAGGGGGGGTGGGGAGGGCACAGCGCGCACCGAACTGGACGTACGGGCGACGGGCGCGAAGCACAGGTTTTTCGCCCGGGTTGCCAGGGCGATGGCGACTCCCACCTGGCGCGACGGCAACGGTAACCCCCTCTCAGTACCCAACGATCACTCCAAAGACGAGCTCGCATCGGAGCATCTGAAGTCTCTCCTCAAGCGGCTGGACCTAGAGGGGGCGGCTAAGTCGCTGCAGGAGGAACTCAGGGGGAAATTCAAAGGCGATGAGGGCGCCTTTTATGCTGATCTCCAACTGAGATGTTTCAATTGGCTGAAAGAAGTACGGGGCAAGCACACGGTGAGTGTAGCGGTGTTCTCGTGTTCATTCTGCAGGTGGCAGCGTCGTCCTGCCGTGGCTACACAGGATGCAGGAACAGGATGCAGGACGTCTTCGTATTTTGTCGGTCTGCAGTGCTCGTCTTGGGATATCTGTGCGTGCATCAGCAGTCAAGCTAGAAATTTGGCGAGGTGTGAGGTCGATGTAACCATCACTGTAGACGGGTTGCCTTTATATTCCAGTGATGAGCATCCTTCGTTTTGTGTGTGTATTTCTTCTTGTGTTGGGTTTAAGCTGTGGGCCCTCGCGACCTCAACCTACAGTATCATCGTGGGGTGCGCTTCTCCCCCAAGTTTTTTTGGGTGAAACAAGTTTTTTTCCCGTCCTGCCTTGCGCCATTGTGTGTATGTCGTTCCCTTTTTCCGTTGACGCCCCAACACAAGTACCACGTGGAATGCAGAAAAGATTGTTAGCGACATCAGATTTCACCACTCAAGACTCAAGGCTTTGTTCCCATCCCATTTCCGACGAACGTGGACCGTTTCTTCGCTCTCTCCTTGGCACATCAGAAATTCAAGGAGAACGAGCAAAGAAGTGGTGGGGCCGGTGCGGACGCAACTCAGGACGGGGGATTCGTCAACGCCCGTCATCCGTTCCAGTTTATGCGGGGCTCTTTACCGACAATGCTCTGGGAGGACGGTATCGAGCTCTCCGGCGGAGGCGACGACGAGACATACCGCCCCGGCGATATCGTCCTCCCCGATGGACACCCAGGCTCAGGCAGCAGCGTGCCGGGTGGACCCGGGGTCCGAGGGAGAGGTGAGGCGACACCCGCCCGTTCCTCTGGCAACACCAACTCTCGGAAGCACAAGAAACCCAAGACGGGTTCCGATGACAGGGCGGAGCTGGTAGCCGACACGAAGGAAGTGATCGCCTTGTGGCGCAAAGCAGCGGAGCAGGAAGTACGGGGAGACAAACCTGCTTTCGGTGATATAGAGAAGGACCGAGCGAAGGACCTTGCCATGGAGGGATTCATCGACGATGTTCAGAGGCTCCAAGCAAAGGTCGATTCTGCATCATCGGACTTTTTGCGGGAGAAATATCAGAAATTGTTGGATGCCGCTGAAGCGCGAGTGGCACGGGCTGAGCAGAGCAGCGACGAGGCGGCTATGGCATCATCGAGCGCCGCGGCCGCGCCCCCACCGTTATCGAGTCCTGCTGCGCCATCTACGCCTGCAGCGGTCGAAGGAGGAACGGTCCATGTGATGTAGGATCTCCATGGGCTTCCGGGGCGCACGCCCGTGGATGATTTGCCGGCGATGGCACGGGCCTTGGCGCGTACAGGCGACGGGGGTGGGGCTTGAGTACTGGTTGCGCGGGCGAGAGGCGGGGATGGATGGTGGGGGGATACAGTCTTTGGTGGGAGCACCCTGGCTGGAAACCTGCGGGCGACTGCGCGGGTGTTGCCGTAACAGTCCACACGGGGGCGCAGGGGCAGTGGGGCGTGTGTGTTTCGGAGTGAGCGGCAACAGCAGGACGAGAACAGAATGTAAGCGCACATGTTGAATGCTCCCCGAGCCGTGAGGGATGCTGTGTTTTTGAAGTTTCAAACGTGGGGGGAGTCTTTGATCTGTGTTCTACGCAAAGGCGTTTGCCGGCATGGGGGTTGCGCGGGGCTGAACCGTTCAGTAAACGCAACACCACGCGCCAACACCAGTTATTTTTCATTATCTACTCATTTTCTATTTGTGGAGAGGGATGCACCAGAGCAAGAAATCTTGGGGGGGCAATACCTGCCCGGACATGGCGAAGAGTCACTTCGCTTGGAAGTTGCTCCGTAGCTACTTGATACAGTAGGTTGTTCCCACTTAAATAGTTGCTTCCCGGGGGAATCAAGGACTTGGCTTTCCCAACCGATTTTTTTTTTTGCTGATTCTGGGGTGGGTGGAAACTACTGCTGTACGTGGGCACGAAAAAAGAGGCCTTTTTGTGACTGCTGTTGACCTCGCCAAGTGTTGAACAACCCACATGGCTCGTCGGACAACCACATATGATTTTGTTCAGATTGATTTCATAAGGTCCGCGTACTCCTGTCAACCATGGCATTGGGAGGTGATGCATGTTTTTTTTATGAGTGTGAGGTGCAACGATTCTTCACGCGGCAAGCGACGAGACTCCTTCCCCCTTTTGGCGAAGATATCGCACACGTGATGAAATATTCGGAGTGTTTCCGGAAATATTGTAACTCCCTCCGACTCCTTCAGATTTGGCTAAACAGCAGCAAGAAGTGGAGCTACAGTATTATGACAGGGCATTGCGATGCTTTCACGCACGTCGGGTTTTCCCTCGAAGGAGGACATTTGTTTAGTTGTTCTCATGTTTGGTTCAAGGTTCTGCGGATCCTCTTATCATTTCCAGACGTTTAACATTGTGACATGTTTTGGAATGACGGATGCGTCAAAATGACAGCAGTTCCGTCCTAGAGGATCATATTATCACCGAGACCTTGCTTGTGCTCTGCTGGGTGGAAAGGTCCTGTGAGAGGCTACTCTTCTTAGCGTGTGTGTGTGTGTGTGTTTTTTTTTACAGACACCGGAGATATTTGATGTCCGAGAATAGCATGGAAGTGGGACAGTGCGGCTCTGTTGGAGGTTGCCCGGTTTGTTGGGGAAGCAGCTTTTTCCGTGGGATTGCTTGTACCGTTGTCTAAGCCGACTCTGATCGCCTACTACTGCTGTGCGAGGAATGCACCAGGGCAAGGGCAGGAGTGGCGTGGTTACACAGATGCAACCACATGGGGGCGTGCGCGAGGACCGAACCCCCCTCCGGGAGAGCTTTAGAGCTTGTCGCTCACGCTCGTAAATCACCAATAGTGCTGTTACGGTCGTCCTCAAACGGTCTCTCTTAGGCAACATCATCCTCAATAAAACAAGCGCCAGCTAATTCAACGGCACGTTGGCCCCGATCCACAGTTCCACAATCACGTATACTTCCCAAAAGGCAGTTTCAATCAGAAGCGAACCTTGGCGAGGAAACAGTGTACGGTGACAGCTAGGTAGTCCCACGTCGAACGCCCAAAGACACTACAATAATGGGCCGCGAATACGAGGTAGACCGCTTCGACAAAAAACACCTTCGATGGCGGGAGGACGTGTTAGTCGGATCCTAACCCAGCACGTAGAAAAAAAAAGAAACGCAAGACGAACAAACGCCCACCAAACAATGCCGCCTTCAAACCACGGGGAAAAACACACATGCACAACACAACAAAACACAACACAACACACAGACACCACCGCACATGACCCTCACCCCGATCCCCGCGATACACACACCCCACGTCGGCCGCCGGTTCCGACCCCGCTCTTGCCCCCCACTCCCGCTCTCGCCCTCGACCTCCCCTCCCTCTCTGCCAAGTTTAAGGTTCCGACAGCACTCTAACTTGCGCGTTTGTGGCTCCTGGCGATGTTGTGCTCTGGCCTCATCAAGCCGGCCACCTCCAGCTCCTTGCGGATGGCCTCCCTCGGCTTCGACGCCTTAGCCTGGTCCTTCACCGGGCGCCCGGTACGCACTGGAACGGTCTCGAAGTAGTCGCTGCTGATGAGGCCGTCGTCGTCAAAAGCGACCTCGGGCGGAGGAATCGCAGACCCCGTGTTCTCCGTGGGGACGTCCACCTTTCGATCCCGACAGAAGTTGTGCAGGCGAACGACGGCGTTCACCACGTGCTCGAACTTCTCGATGCGAACCTCCATGGGGCGCCAGAGGATGCCCCATCTCCTGACCTGTAGGCCGTCATTGCAAACCAAGACCAAAGGGGAAAAACGTACCATCATGGCAAACTCAGAGCCCAAATCCAAAATTCAGGCGGCCTGCCTCCTTGTCCCACCCTCCCGGTTCAACTATCCCAGCAGCAATGCACGTGTGCACCTGTCCTACCTGATTTCAGTCTCTCCCTAGCCGTCTATCGCCGCGCGAAGGAAGGAGGGTCGAACACAAAACAATATGCACACAAGGGGTATAACAAAAAAGACGCTACATGTAGTACTGCTGTAGGGTCCATATGCACTTCCCCGGTTGCTCCCTTCAAACATGAATATGCATTGCCCACATCAAAATGAAAAGATGGTGGCACGGATGCGCCGCGCTCTGTGACAACATCACACCAGACATCACGCACTCCCCCATCGCGAGGATCTTTACCACGAGTTGCCTCTAACATCAGGACGCCAACTCACCCAATTGCATGCGCGGACTCAACTACAACTTTTGCCATGCCCACAACGCTCACCAGAATGCCGTAGGTCTGCTCGATTGCCATCCGGCACTGAGACACGTAGTAGTTGCACGCGTCTTGGCTTGCGGAGAGGCTCGTCCCCGGGAACGGGACGACGACGCGCTCGGACGCCCCATAGGCGGCGTCGCCCACGACAAAGTGGCCTTCGGGCAAGCCCGCCAAGAGCTTGTCGAACCCCGAAAAGTTGAACGCGGTGCGGTCGTTTTGGCTGCCTGGGCAATTCATCATCCAGGCCATGATGCGATACTGGGCGTCGCATACCGCCTGAAGTAGAAGGACAACGTGTGCATGAGCATGTATGTACGTGAAATAACACTCAACCAAAGGCGATTTTTTTCGAAGAGAACCATCGAAGGAGGACGCCACGTCCACATGCCCGCTCAGTTCGGAGAACGGCATGCACGCGCCTCCACAAATTTTACATCACAGCAGTAGTAAAGTAGCACTAAGGCCCATTCCAGCCTGCGCACAAAAATATGCGCCCATGACGCGCCTCAACAACACTGCTACCTACAAAGTGCGCACCCTTTGATGGATGAATCCTGTGCGTTGGGGAGTGGAAAAATACACTTCGTTTGAGCTTGTATCGTGCACAACCGCACCCGGAGGAATGTATGAATACTACTGCTGTACTGAACCGATGTTCTACCCCCGCAGCATATGTAGGTCCGTCGCTGCTTTGCAGGCAAAACGCACCTGGCATCAGGATAGGCCGCCGACCAAGGAAACAATCTACACATGTATGCACATACACACCTGGAAGTTCATGCCGAAGCCTTTCTTGTGCCCGTTGTAATACAAGTTGGGCTCTGCGACCTCCTTCGCGCTCGGCTTGATCATCCGGACAAACAAGCCATCCGTTGCTCCCACGCACTTCCGGACGACATCCATAGAGCTGCGGTTGCGGAAAAGCTCGGCGGCTCTGGCAGCATCTTCACCCTCTGGCCACTTGCAGTTCAACTCCGGACAGGCATTCAGGGCGTTGATCACGGTCGACGTTACGTGGTATGCCGTACTCCTCGCGATGACATGGCCGTCCATGCACTCGTAGATGGACCCCCCCGCGAGCCATCGCAACGTCATCGCGACCTGGTCCTCCACCGGGATGGCGCCGTTGCGCAGCAGCCCCATCTGCTGGTTCTTCTGCAGGGCAGGTCGCAGGTGATCTACTAGAACCAACCCTGAAGTCATCGTACTCCATGCGAAAGCGCATCGAGAACGTGTGGTCTTGCAGCATCGGCTTGATGTAGGTCTCGAAAGGCCGCCTCTCTCGCGCGACCAGGGTGCTGCGGCTCCTCTTCGACGGAGCATCGAGCGCTGCGAGGTTGTCCAAAATGGCCAGTGCATCCAACAGGCTCGACACCCTCTTCGTGAAGGAGGCCAGCCCATGGGCACGCTTGGCCCTTCTGGTTGGACTGACAGCCATGGCAGGTGGCTCAACTTGACACGTGCCGTGGAGGACCGCTGTGGTGGTGGTTTGGTAGCGGCAACGCGCTGCAAGACGAGGCTGGGGGGCACGTGCAGCGCGAGTGATGATCTGCACCTACCCCATCCAAGTTTTCCAATCATGTAGGCGTTTTCTCGGTGACCATCGCTTTCCCGTTAAGACTGCAGGCTCGCCTCCCGGCGAAAATCTGTTTTTGATTTTGATTTTTTTTCCTGGAAGCAGATTTTTCCGATTTCGATAAGACAGGCTCTAAAAGTCCTTGGGGACTTTCGGCGCGATACAGATTTTTCGATAATTCAAAATCGCCGTTCACCGTCTTCCGGGCCTCTTGGCCAATCAGAGCCCAATTTTGATTTTTGATTTCCTGGAAACAGATTTTTCCGATTCCGATAAGACATGCTCTAAAAACCAAAACAACAATTCGCCGCTTCGCCGCGGTGAAAGAGAAGCCACCCGATCCCACCTGCGAACCCCCCGCGGATGAACTTTGGCTGTTGGCTGCACTTCAAGAAAGTGGGAAGCGAACACATTTGCTCCTGATCGACGCCCGACACGAACAGCTCTGCGTGTAGATGACATGCCTAGGGAGGGCTAACACATCTGAATCAATTTGGTGTGGGTTGGTGAAGTAAGACTGCTGACCTCGGTGCTTGAGGCGGGTGAGTTTAGAAAAATGCGGCGGAAATATTATTTTTGGTCAATTTTCGTGTATCTCGCCGACCTCCCATGTTGCTGAAAAGAATAAGCTGTACCTCGTTCAGTTTGCATCGGGCGACCTGGCAATGAACGCACGTGAGACTAATTCGACCAAGCGGAGTCGATTGGTGCGGTGAACAAGTCGCACCGAGTTGATATTTCCTGCAATGTGGTGTCCGCGTGTCCGCCGCATGAAAATTGGTCCTAAAAAATAAAGTGGCACATAGAATATATTTTTTTCATCCGTGCCGGAAATGGATTCGTTGCCCAGTTTAGGACCTAGAACCACTTTGTTTTTTCATAAGGATGGAAACTCGACGAGATAATGTGTTACACACTCTTAAGAGGAGCGCACCCGTGGAGCTGGAGTGGAGGGCAATGGAACGTGACAATAACATTGTTGTCATATACAAACAAGTACCTTTGGTGAAGGGTTAGGGTTCGCTGCGGGGGCTCCGCGAAATTCACTTGTTCTCATGAGATTGATACATACCGCATGTTTGACATATTTCATAGTTGTTGGGGTGAGGGGGAGGCTCTCTCGTCGCCACGCGCAGAGTACTGACACAAACCCTCGCTTCTTGCCGACACGTTTCGCCGATACGTCTCTCCATCCCGCACGAGCCATCTTTGTCTCACCTCAATACGTATTTTACTTTTAACGGGTACTTCGCCGACGCTTCCACCGTGAAAGCGCCACACTACCAAGCCCACGACCAAGACGAAGGCGGTGTGCTTCGCGGCCTTTTTCTAGAAGAACCTTCGCGCGTCTGGCCACGCATCCTCTTCCATCCATCCGCACCCAAGGTTGTCAAGAAAAAGTAGCTTCCGGCCAGGCTCTGCTATTTTCGGGCAACCATGTTTTTCGGAGGAGGATCGCCGTTCGAGCACTTTGCCGGCACACACGGAGGTGAGGGCGGCGGCGGCGGCGGCGGCCGTCGAGGTCCCCCTGCGGATGTGGACACGACCGAGCTGTACCAGATCCTCGGGATCGAGAAGGATGCCTCGGAGAACGAGATCAAGAAGGCCTACCGTAAACTCGCTCTCAAGGTGTGTCCGCTACCCGCGCGTGGCTGTGTCTGCTTCTAGTGGCGGTTTCGGCCGACGCTTCGCTGTGTGTCCGTCTGTATCCCTGTCCCACCTATCTATTGCCTGCGGGTTGTGTTTTACGTCTGGTGCTTAATTTTTGTCTTCTTTTTTCCATCAGGTGGTGTTTGTCGCTGATGACGACGGGCCGATAGTATGCCTGTGATCACAGGTTGGCGAGAGAATCCCTACCGTCCGTTCCGAAACGAAGTGGCATTTCCCCTCCCCCGTAGCCCTTTTGGTCCACGGAGTCGAAATATACACCGCGTAGAATGTCACACAAGAGCACGATAACCAAGTCCACCGTCGTTTCTGTGCCCAAACGTGACCCGAGTGTACAGCTAACTTCAAAGCAAAGCAGCGTGTGCGGTGGATTTCCAAAACCAAATCTGTTTCGCCGGCGTAGATCCCGTGCTCAGCGTATTCCCACCAGATGGGGCTCCTCGGACTTACCCCGCGCTTATTACATATCAGTGATGGCCATCCACCCTCCCGAGTTCTGGCTAGCGCGCTCTCACTGGAACAGCCAGCTTGCAAGCTGACCACAGCGTGTGTTGGAACACGCCGTGTATTGTCGTACGGTGTTGGATTCAAATCGGAGTTTCCGGCGACAAGTGCGGCAGGCGCGTATGTATCACGAGAACAGACCCATGACTGCTTACCGGCGGTCGCCCCCAACGCCAGCAGCACGAATGCTTCAGTGCCGTCGCAGGCGGTCTCGCTCAACTGCCCCCGCGTCACCTCTCTATGTCCATCTCGATACACCAAGCAAAAAGGTCGTCTATGTTTCGAGAGCTGGCCGTATGTGCGCAATACGGCGTAGTGTAAGGAAATACCCTGTGGTCTACCTATGCACCAAAGCCGGGAAACCCAACATCACCACCAGGCACGAGTGCGGAACTCTTGAGGAACAGCGGCTTATCCTAGGAGGTGTGACATCCAGAATCTTGTGTTGAAAGTATGTGCAGGGCGACGAGCCATCCCAGCTCTCCCGAATTCGACGAGTCGTTCGAGCTGAGGTTGTAGATCCGTCTCGCAATGACGCTTTAAATACGAAGTTTCATCGAACCGACCAGATGAAAGGTGGTGAAGCCAACGAGCAGAGGCCTAAAAACTGAAAAAACAACGGCGCGCCCCGACTATATACCGCTCCAAATGTGTGCAGAGTTAGTCATCTCAATCATCCTCCGTTCTATAGAAACCCAAAACTCTGTTTCTCAAAGCCACAGCAGCAGAGTGTTCCCCCCATTCAACGCCATTTCCTATGATTCAGGACACCGCAAGCCAGGCAACATCCATCCTTGCCACACCCCTCTCTTTGATTGCTGCTGCTGATGTTCCTGCCTACAGCTTGGAGATTGTTCCTATGGCCACACAAACCTAACCCGTGCCCCCTCTCGCCGCTCTTCGTAGAACCACCCGGACAAGGGCGGAGACCCCGAGGTATTCAAGGAGATTACCATGGCCTACGAGGTGCTGTCCGACCCCGAGAAGCGCAAGGTGTACGACAAGTACGGCAAAGAGGGCGTCGAGAGCGAGGGCGGAGCGGGCGGTCAAAGCCCGGAGGACATCTTTAGCATGTTTTTCGGCGGAGGCGGAAGGAAAGGGGTGAGAGAGAGAGGAGGGGGGGGGGGGGGGGGCGTACTCTCAGGTGTTGCATGCCTTCAGGGCGTGTCTTGACGCTCTAGACCAAACAGGGAACTCATAATTCCCTGTTCTCTGTTCCGTGTCCTTATGTCTTCATTCACATACCTCATTTCCAGGGAAATGAAACACTTCAGCGCACGCGTGTGGCCCGCATTTCCTCGAAGGCAACAAATACATCCATCGGATGCAGAAATAAGAGTGGGGGGTAGAGGAAGGAGGAGGTGGTGTGTAGGTTTCGAAGGAACCTGTTGACGAGCACACACCAAATGCATATGCTTGGTATAGGCGGGAACAGGCGGTCCTCGTCATGCAATCCGCACTCTCGACCGTGCTCTGGAAGGCTTGCTTTTTGAGTTGTGGTCCATGGCAGCTTGCCATTTCTTTGACAGTTCATGTTCCCCCATACAATAGCCTCGCGACCATCCACCGCCGTTCATTGTTGCATGCGAGTCCAAGCGAGACACCTGATGATGGTGGCAACGCTTTTATACAGCTCGAACTGGTAGCATGCAGCCTGAAGCAGCGACATGCCCGAGAGTGATCACACACATCCCACCACGTCCAAAATTGCCACCGAAGAGCCCGTGTTCCACGTTCCCTTCTGTCTGTTGGCTAACTTGAATACACGAGGGAGTACAAATTATTGTTCGGCGGAACGACCTCAAACAGGGAACGTGTGTGGCATTGTTTGTTTCCAGGATAGTAACTTTGTGAAGCCAGTCAATCAGACAATAATTCCGAATTCCATGTTTCCTGTTCCCTGTCCAAAAAAGGGACGTTAAGACACGCTCTCAGCTGTTAAAACTGTTGATCACACGTCCTCGAGGGGGTACGCATCCGAGAGAGCGGGGGGGTCAATCCCGGCGCGAGAGATGTTTTCGCATTTCCTCCGTTGTGCTAAAAAGCTGTGGCTTTGGGTTGGCGTAGTCGCATGCCCGAAGCCCATAAGAGAGCTTGTCTGAAAATCAGCCCGTTTCCGCGGCGACGCCTTCGCGGAAGATTTACTCAATGGCCTTCCTGTCGCGCTCCTCTCCCCCCCCCCTCTGTCTCCTGCGCGTCGTTTATTACTCGTGCGGTGCATCGCTCCCGACAGGGCCCTCGCAAAGGAGAAGACGACAGGCACAAGCTTAAGGTCAACCTGGAAGACCTCTACAACGGAAAGACGTGCCGCCTCGCCGTAACTCGCAACAAGGTCTGCACCGTCTGCGAAGGCATCGGCGGCAAGCCTGGGGCGGAGAAGCCCTGCGATAAGTGCCAGGGTCGCGGTGTCCAGGTGCGAGAGTAGCGGGTAGGGCGGGAGGGAAAGTTGCTGTGGAACGTTTTTTGTGGCAGATGGGCCGTGCCGAGGGGACAATCACGCCTTATGAAAGCGTTTTGTAATGCGGCATTGGTTGCGTGCTTGTTGCGATGCTGGTCAGTTGGCAACGTTTGTTCCGCGACCTCTACTGACATTTTTTTCTACTGGTGTTGACGTCGCTGAACAGGTCCAGTTCCGACAGATCGGTCCCGGAATGGTGCAGCAGCTGCAAAGCGCCTGCTCCAGCTGCCGCGGTGAGGGCAAGGTCATCAACGAGCGCGACAAGTGCAAGACCTGCTCTGCGAAAAAGGTGGGCTTCATTTCTCTCGCCACTCTGTCGCGTCGTGTGATCTTCTTCACCACACACACCAGGTGTGGCACGGCTGGTGGCTCGTCAAGGGGCTCCCCAGGACCGTAGTAGTGCCCTCGACTCAAGCTGGTGGCGTGGGCTGGCAAAGAGCGGTGCTATAGAGTTGTCGGTGCATTTTTCGGGGTCGGGGGGGGCTTGCTCGGAAGATGCTTAGAGCAGACCGACTCCCCAAGTTGTGAGTATGTCTTTGCCAAAGGCGTGTTCAAAGAAGCCCCCGGTGACCTTGTACCCACCTATCTGGTGTTGTGCTGTTTTCGCCTCCACTCCAATTCGAGATGCTCAAACGCGAAAGTTGGCGTGTGTGTGCTTGTGTCCGCGTCCCGCTGTTTCTCTCAGGTGGTGACAGAGCGCAAGGTATTGGAGGTGCACATCACCAAGGGCATGCGCAACGGGCAGAAGATCACATTCCACGGGGAGGCCGACGAGGCCCCCGGCGTTGTCCCCGGCGACATCATCTTCATCGTCGAGGAGAAGGTACAGGCGGTAGCTGTGGTGGCGGACTCCTTGATTTGTCGAGGGAGCCAAAGCACACCGTGTTGTCGTTGGTGACACGCCTCGTTGTCGTTGCACCCGCCGTGTTGACTCACATGACTACCTGCGGGGAGTTTTTTTTACCGTTTGGGTCTGCTGCTGTGGTGCTTCAATTGTCCTGTTTGTCGTCCGGTGTTTCGCACGCGTGCTTGGCTCCTCTGACAATTTTTTCCATCCGCTGTCTTGTTGTTCATCACATGGTCGCGTCCCGCCAATGCAGGAGCACCCGGTCTTCCGACGCAAGGGCGCGGATTTGGTGATGGAGAAGAACCTGACCCTCGTAGAGGCGCTCTGCGGCTTCGACTTCTCCATCACCCACATGGACAAGCGAACCCTCAGGGTCAGGAGCCACCCGGGGCAGGTGCGTCGTGCCAACACATCCAGTGAACTTCTACACCTTCATTGTGTTTGTAACGGGTAGGAGTGATGTGCGTCTGTTGTTGAGACGCGCCATAGACAAGTTGTTTAAAGGTTTTGCTGATTTTGTTGAGTCTCGATCGCGTTCGTGCACAGCCCAGCATCATGCTTCGAGAAGAATGCTGAGGTCCTTGTCGAAGAACGAGTCTTCGCACAGGCTGCTAGTCTCCTATCTTTTGCTTTCGGTTTCCGCTGACCGCACTTGTTTCAGAAGCGTTGTGACTGTTGCCTGTACCTAGTAGATGGCGATGCTTGTCTCACACATCGGAGATTGTTACTGACTGTATGTTGCTTGAAACCTTGGAGATGACAATGCTTGTCTCATACACCAGATACCGCGGTTTGACATCTCATCTGTGTGGATATGATGTCCTGTGTCTCACGTGCTGCCGCCCTTCCCTCGTTCCGTCGGCATCCCCACGCTCAGGTGACCAAGCATGACGACGTGTTCATGCTTGACGGAGAGGGCATGCCAACCATCGGCAACCCCTTTGTCAAGGGCCGTCTATTTGTCATCTTTAAGGTAAAATTTACGCACTTCACGCGATGCACACAGAATGATCGCGAGCTTCCGTCCCGCAGGTCTTGTTGTATGAACTTTCCTGCTGCTGGCGGTTTGTCTCGTCTTGTCCTGTCCTGTCGTTACCCGAGTATGGGTTTGGAATGTGTTGGAGGACACCGGTTGATTGGCGTTTGCAAGCAAGGAGAGAGGGCAAGCGGGAAGCACACCGCACCTTCGAAAGATGCGCCCGAAACATTTTTTTGTTCCCGTCGTCATTCTAACCCTCGCCAGCGTGTTTTTCGCGCGGATTTTCTGGTATATGCTCTGTTCCAAGTACTTCCACCGGTGCTAGTTCCATGGTAGCTTGGCTGAGCCGAAATGGGCTCGAACCGTCCGTCATCCCACCGGTTGAAACCGTGGTTCTGAGGCAACGCTGCTCGCGAAGACAACGAGCCAAAAGCTCTCCGCCCGCCTCTCCCCCCCGTGTACAAACCCCCGTTGTAAACAATCGCCTTTGTTGGGACGATACGCGAAACGAACAGGTGACCTTCCCTAGCACCCTCAGCCCAGAGGCGGTAGACTTGTTGCAAAAGGTTTTGCCGCCTGCCCCCGTAACAGACTTCGACGGCGAGGAAGAGGAATCGATGCTGGAGGTGAGGACACGGCAGCAGTCTGTTTTCTTCTTGTGTTGTTTTTTGTGAAAAGTGTTGTTGCGGCTGCCTGCTCCTGTCTCGCCGCTGTACGGGCTTTGTGATGGTCGTTCGGAAGTTGGTCGTCCCTTTATTGGTCCCGACGTGTTTTCTGTGAGGTTGTCGATTTGCATGCTTGTATTGAAGCAGCTAGGTCTCCATCGTGTCATGCATTGTGCTCTTGCGCGTCACGTTTGGAGCTCTCGCGCCAGAGATTTCTGCACCGCACGACGCCCCCCCTCCCCCACCCCCCGGTTGTTGTCGCTGTTCAATGTGGCCTTTACCCTAACCACATGTTTTCTTTTCTCAAATCTCGCTGTTACGCACTTTTCTTTTTTGGTATTACTCAACAAATCCCCCTCTCCTTGCTTGTATTTTTTGTTTTGACAGCGCGTGGACCTGAGCACGTTCGGGCAGACGCACGCGCACGAGATGAACGATGGGTCGGACGATGATCGGGCCGGCCCCGGTGGGCCCGGCGGAGAGCGTGTGCAGTGCCAGAACATGTGATGTGACGATGAAGCGGCGTAGTTTCGTTTTGGTTGCTGCTGGCTGCTGCTGCTGCTGCTGCATCGCTGTGAAATTTTTTGAGTGCATGTAGCGCTCCCATGACGACGTAGTACCGCCTTCCCCCATTATGGTGCGCTGGGGCGCCGTGCTGCGAGCGCACGGGGGAGGGAACGTCACGGGAAGGTGACGGCGCTCGTTGGACGTGTTTTGGGTTTTATAGTGTGTGCGTTTTGTCTTGGGGGCGAGGGCTTTGGTGCCGTGTTGGCGGAACCGAGCTGACTCTAAGAACGTCGTTTTTTATTTTTTTCATGTTGAGTAGCTTGTCGCGAAGCGTGTTAATGCTGAGCGAATATTTGTGACGAGTTTTGGTTGCTACTGTTGCGTGGTTTTGCTGTGAAGCGGTTCACGCCGCAACGGTGGCGGGATGGTAGGAGCGTGTAGTCAACCGTACACGAGGCTTCATGCGCTCTTTTGGTTGATTTCGGATTTGCCCCACATCCCTCGTTATGCCCCCCCCCCCCCCCCCCCCCCCCCCCCCCCCCCCCCCCCCCCCCCCCCCCCCCCCCCCCCCCCCC
>CACKRE030005210.1:75134-94541 GCA_902602495.3 Ectocarpus sp. CCAP 1310/34
CCCCCCCCCCCCCCCCCCCCTGGGGATGGGGATGAAATTTTGTTTTGCCGGCGATGATCATTGCATGGGCCGAGAGTTCCGTTTGCTCTGAATTAGTTCACCGTAGCATGCTCTGGTACGACCTAGCGCTGGGAGTAGTGGGTTTTGCTTCGGGGATGGAGCCTTGTTTGACACAAGCTTTCGCCATAAGTAAGCGAGGTTCGAGAGAGAGAGGGAGGATGGTGTCACCCGTCCGCAAAGGAGGGACGATACTAGCTTCAATAATGGCGACGGTCCGTTGAACGACGGTTTGCGTACGTACCCTCTTGGGGCGGAGGAGGGGCAATGGGGGCGGTAGGCACGCACTGGGGTATTCGTCTGTTCGCGGGACCTGATCAACGCCGCTGTGTCCCATTCGGATTACAGATTCTCGCTCTGGGACAGGTTATGATTTTCTCGTGATACAACGGTGGGTACCCGATAGGACGCGGGCACCATTCCATATGTTCTTAGCCTCCGTTGGTGACAAATACTAGTTGCGGATTTTTCTCTTTCCTCTAGCGGTTTCTTACGGTAGAGGTCATGGTGGTGGAAATGCAGGACTAGATTATCACGTACGAAGTATTTTTTTGTAACTCCGTTTTGTTTGTCGCGCGCGTGGTTAGATCGGTTACCGTAACCATGATTGGCGGTCTATCCAGGCAGGCAAAGATGAAAGAAGGGGCCTCAATTTTGCACATTACAAGGGCATGGGTGCGGTGGATCCGCTTTTGCTGCCGATTATATCCTCTCTCCGTGTTTTTTGTTTTGTTTTTTTTCCATGACGTGCCCAAACATGCGTGAGTACGCGGGCCAGATTCATGCATTCTCCTGTTTTAGTATCATCCTGGTACGCACTTTCTTACGTCCATCCGCGGCTCTTGACCCGATCTTTCCATGCCTGGACGTACCTTATGGTACGATCCTCGTTGTCCACGAGACTACAGCAGCCTCAGCGAAGCGCAGAATATGGTGTTGCTCTCGTCTGAGATTTTGTCTCCAACATCTGTCTGCACACACCTGTAGACACCATCGCATGGGAACTGTGGTGCCGGCGAATTGGTGAACATATCCCTCCTGTTTCCTGTGTTGTCGACAAGATACGATTTTGGCAACAGCCCTGACGTCTTGCCCCCAAAGAGAGGTGGCGTAACTCATGAAAGTTACATCGACCGCGACGAAGAGCACATGCCTTAACCCCTCCTCTCGCTGAACAGTCGCGATGAAATGTCGTACGTGAAACAACACAGCTCGTTCCACGGGTTACAAGACAAATCACACTCAGACATTAGGTGAAGTGAAGGGCTTCTCATAACGGCTTCAAGAACCATGGGAAGGAAACGTACGGCCTGCGAGACAAGAATGAGTGAGTCTCGAAATATCGATAATTTGGAAGCAGCCGATCTCAAACGATTTAAACGAGCCACCGCTGACTCGTCGTCCGATGGCACAGCAACCTGCACACACGAATGTACTATCATCATGCAGTGCCGTCCCTATGTCGGACGGAACAACAGCGTTGAACCCCCGCCCCAGGCTCGCGCATGGTCGAAGGATTAAAACACGCACGTCTCAAGTCTCAAGTAGCCTCCCTAGGGTTTTTGCTTTTCGTATTATTATGTCAACATGTTGGATAAAGAGTACAATCGGGGAAGTTGAGTTGTGGTTAGGGAATACGGTCTGCGTCCCCGCTCCCCGTTCTACTTACTAATGACCTATCAATCGCGCCATTGCGCTGCCACGTCTCACGGTTGGCCGCAGGTGCGGTCCAGGGAATGGGAGTTCACATCAAATCCCTGCCGTATCGCTCTGTTGTTGCCAGAAAGACATCGCTTTTAACTGATTCGAGGGCAACCAAACTACATATATTTTGGCGAGACTCGCCGGGCAGGTTTGTTTGAAGCGAACGAGATTCTCTGCCACCCGGACTGGTAAACTACGCTCAAAAAGCTAACTACGTTAAAAGGAGTGCACAATAGAGGCATGATGAGAGTGAAATCAGAACGAAAACAGCTCCCAAGCAGATTGTCCCGCAAGGGGGTGCACCTCAACCTACAGCAAACCAACGAACTATGCTTAGTTAACACCTATTCCGCCACAAACTACCCCATGCATCTCTATGCACAAATGTTTGGGTGACTGCGCGCACGTGGAAGCCAGTCGTAACATGCTTCCCCCAGACACTCCCAGGAACCTCAGCGGGGGAGGAGTTAAGACGCGGGGGAGTCCGCACGCACAGCAGTAACACACGAACAAACTTGTCGCTAAAACACACGAGCAGCCCCATCGCCATTTACACTTCACCTCTATTAGGCACGATACTGCTTGAAACTACCCCCCACGTGTCCGTATCGCCGGGGATGGGGGCGTTGAGTGGGTATTTCCAGCTACAACGCGGGGCGACGATGTCGAGGCTGACGCAACTCTCTGACGTGCGTTAAGAATACGACGCCACTCGCAAAATGAACCACACCAAGATCTCGTCTCTTCATACTTTCAAACCTGACACACATCCCCCCCCCTCCCCGCACACACACATCTGCCTGCCCCCTCCCCTCTCCGCGCTCCCCGGTCGTCGGCTGAAGCCTACCTGTTTAGACGCCTGGATTCTCACGGTCAACTTTAGCCCACTAGACTACGCATGTCCAAGAACACCCTATTAATTGGTCCTATCAATTTTCTCTTGTAGATGCTCCGTGGTTTACGGTTGGGTTCGCCGCGAGGTATGCTTAGCTCCGCATACAAAACACGTGCCATAGAGCCCAACATGATAAAACATGATAAAAAATTAAACAAGAAAGCTTCACCCATGAAGCAACATTCGGTGGGCACCCCACCTGCGACCGTAATTGCCCCTCCTCCCCCCCCGTACGCCGTAAGCAGAACCAGGTAGTAGATAAAAGTCACCCCTCTGTCTAGAGACCGATAGTGTGGTTGCTTGCTGCCTCTCCCCCTCAGACTTGATGGCGCTTGCTGCGCACCGGCCCCGTCCACCCGAACGCCGGCGGTTGCGCGGTCGCGCCCTTCCCCCCCACCAGCGGAGACAGCGTGCTGGTGGTCGAGAAGGCGTTGCTGGACCACTCCATCACCTGCTTCCTCCTCCTGGCGGCCCCCCTCCTCTTCCTCCTCTTGGTGCGGCCCATGCACCCGACGCCCACGACGCCGACGCACGACAGGAAGACCATGAAGCGTCCCCACGCCCTCCGCCACCCTCCGCCGCCCTCCCCCGCGGCCGCCGCCACCGGGCCCCATTGCTGCCCCCCCGGCGGCTGCCGCGCCTGCTGCGCCGCAACGCCGCCACTCCCCTTATCGTATCCTTCAGGCCTGGCGTTGTCTTTACGCCCACCATCCGCCCCCCTCGCCTTCGGCGCGGCCTTCCGCTCGCCTGGCCGCGGGTCCCACCAGACGTCCACGCCCGAGGCCTCGAGCTTGCCCTTGATCTCCGACCAGCGTGGCCCCGCGGCCACCGGGTCGAGCCCCTTCCGCCTTCTCCACGACACGAAGGTCTCCTCGCCGTCCCTGCTGTCGTCGTCGAGGGAGTACGGCACCCATTCGACCCCGCTTCCGCAGCGGTCCCCGGTCACGCCAATGTGCTCCTTGTTGCGCAGGTCGACCTGTGTGGGTTACGAGGCGGTTGATCGTGTGCGGGATTTTGGTTGGGGGTGGATGCGAGAAGGAGGGAGGGAACGAGGCGGTTGCAAAACGTTGTTCGCCCATTCTGCAGCACAGCATGTGGCGAGAACACGCGGTTCTGTAAACGCTCGACTTAAGGGCGTGCAGCATCCAGTGTACTTTCTTTTCGGGAAGAAGAGATTTGGTTCAATCTGGCAATCCGCCTCGGTTGTGCTGCCCATCTACATACACACTAATGCCGAGGCGTAGTATATGATTCGCGGGTGCGTCAGCGACAGCATACCAAAGCGACAGAGGTATGCAACAACATCGATGCCTCATTCACACAGACGGCCGAGTAGATGTAACGTGTTCAAAGTTTGGCGGCGGCTTTTCTTCAACGAAAGCGGGGGCTACTAGTCGCGCGGTTTATCGTGTCTTTGTTGGAATTCGGTGTTGTGAATCCTTCCGTGTGGTGAATATTGCCCATGATCTTCGTGCCACGCCTCTGTACCTGTGGAAGAGACAAACTTGTTGGGTTGTCGAAAGAAAACAACAGAAACAAATCATGCACGCACGCCCCCAAGGCAGTAGTAGGCCTCCACACCCCACCGGGTGTAACCAAACATGGAGCGTGACGTAGAGCCTGAGCTGAGGGGTTGCAAAGGTCTGTCCTCCGAGCACTGCCGCCGCAGACGGTTCGAGTTCGTCGTCTCGTGATTGTTCGGTGTTCGGGGGAACCCTTTCCCGCGATATGATTCCAGAGTGGCTTCGAGAGTACTGTTAGTCGCGGCATTTCTCCAACAGGAAGAAAAACAAGGGACTCAAACAGACTCTGCTGTTCCTCGGGAGACGAACCGCCACACGACCAACACGTCTACTGCATAACCCCCCCCCAGACAAGTTTTAAATGTGATTGCGGCTCCTAGTGCGAAGACCGTGCCCATGTAGTTGCGGAATGTCGGTTGGTCAAGAAGGAGAGGCAAGTGTACATGACTGAGCTGGGAAAAGTAGAGGGAACTGCCGGGAGATGTTTGAGGCATGGAATAGCCAGGAGAATATGTTATAGTAGCTGTACTGGGGCATCGGAAGTGGGTTGAAATGGCGGGAAGTGATATCGATAGGATAGACAGACTAGGGAAGACATTTTTGAGCCATCTTTGTCAACGTCGGAAGGAATGATTGACAATCGGTGATCGATCCTGTGGGAACAATGCTCCGTCCTCTCGAGGACACGTGGTCAATGGCCTATCCGCCAAGGCATGCAAAACAAAAAGAAACACAAGAGTATGCCCACCCCCCGCCCCAAAAAGTGTCGCTGGGACCTGCTCTTCAACCACTTGTCCTACAAAAGCGTGAAGAAAAAGCCATCCTCACCCCTGTGAACTCGATGAACTCGTCCAGCGTCCGTCGATCCCCTAGCCCCCAGGGGTCGCCCTGAACCTCCCTCCTCCCCTCCTCGCTCGACAGCGGCATCTCCATCAGGTTCCACAGGCGCTGGTTGGCCAACCTCTGTCGGTCCTTTCCGTCGTCCCCGTCCACCTTCTTGTTGCTTCTCCAGGAAGTCGTCTGAAGTTGCGATGCAAAAAACAAGAGAGAGAGAGGCCGAGGGAAGGTTGGCAGGTAAGGGCAAGTTCGCCGCCTCTACTCGTGGTTGAGCATACTGCTGGCTCACGCTGCTAAAGTCCAACATGACCCATCGGAAATGGTTTCTTCTCGCGAAAAATGTGCAAAATATTCGACTCCGGTGCCGGAACAAGAAGAGCCAACAGGTACTTCTACTTAGCACAACACATGCGATCATGTCGACACGAATCAAGTGGTTACATATCGCCATCCTCCGCGATGAAGAGTTCCGTGGTTGAGGCGGCTTACAGTACAAAATAAGGTGGGGCTGAAACACAGACATCGACGTGGAGTCTGTCCCCCCTTGCCCGTGCGTTGAGGCCTTCCCGAGCTTTCTCATGGAACTTGCAAGGCTTAGGAGGAAAATCAACAAGTGGACATATGATCACACCGGCACGGGTTGCCAACAAGGATGGCCGTCTACAAGGCTACGCGATGCATCACATACCTGTTCGTGGTGGGGGTGGCTGTAGTCGTGCACGAGGTGACCTCTGCGAGGGGTGTAGACGTCGTACCCGTTGGTCCAGAGCCTGGCCATCTTCGAGAACTCCTCTCCATCGAAGATTCGATCCAGGTTTGGGTCGTAAGGGACCCTCCGCTCCGCGTGGCACTTGGAGAAGGAGTACCCCGCCCCCCACGTGGTCGTTAGCTTCGGCTCCGTCATCTCGTGGATGGCCTGTTAGCGGCCGCAGCAGCAGCAGCAGCAGCAGCAGCAGCAGCAGTAGCAGCAGCAGCAGCAGTACCAGCGAACGCAGCAGCAACCGCAGCAGCAACAGCAACCGCAGCAGCAGCAGCGGCAGCAACAACAACAGCAGCAGCATCAGGGCGTCACTACAGGCAAGGATCATCCATGGCTTGCGGGGTTTCTTTCGAGCGATGCTGCGACAAGGGCGGCGGTGGAGTGTGTAGGTGCGGTAGAGAAGCAAGCAGCTTGGCCAATATCAAAACCCGGGTGTGCCACGTGCGATTCGGGGGTTGAACTCAACGAACCAAGCATAGCCCGTGCGAAGGCGGTGGCCCATGGCTCGCCCTTCAACGTGTCTCCTTCCCACAAAGGTGGGCACGACATGTTTCAGACAATTGATCACATTCCAGGGGCCTTGTATTATTTCTCTTCCTATCTTTGCTCTCGCCGTACGGAGATGGAATAATAACGCAGCGTGGTTGAGTGCTGTAGCATTGTACACTACAAAACATCAGAATCACCGTAAACGCCGTCAATTCCCTCCACGAGGAGAAGAGAGGCATGTTTTTCTCCCCCTAAAATAGGATGCCCTATCGCTCGTCTCGACACCAAACGGATGGTACGCAACATGCGTACTACATGTGTATCACCCCCACCTCCACCCCTCCGCTCTCTCCTTCCTCCTCCTTCCTTGTCTCTTTTTCATCTCACCCTTGCTTGCTGGTTCCTGGGCTGCTGAGAGGGCGAGAAATAAACCTCGCACAGGTGGGCGACCTCCCACTTCTTGCTAACGTTGACCCCGAGCACCCTGGAGTCCTGGACGTACGTGCTGAGGACGCCGTACCTTTTCCGCACCAGCACGACCAGGATCACCACCGGAGAAGAAAGAAGAAAGAAAAAAAGTGCGCGCGACAAGAAGGAGGCGGTATTGTGGGCGGTGGAATCAGGCACACCGCTGAGTCGGGCCTTTCATCCGGCACGACAAACCGCGACACGATGCGACAGAACATGCAGGGATGCAGGGAAGTCACGCGATTGTCAACCACGATACACAGATAAAGCGCTCGCACTCGAGAAAATACACGAACTTCACGCTCAACACTGTATGAAGCATAAGCACTTGAGCACTACTTGTCTGAGCCCGGTTGAGAGTCCCTGCACCAAGACCTATATCGCGGCCATTTGTAGCTCACAGGAGGAATTAAAACTGTTATCAATTAGTGCGGGCGCTGTATGTATAGCATGTACAATACATCCACATGGCGGAGGAGACGGGAACAACTTTCGTGCGGCTAGCGCTTTTCAGCACTATTATCGGTGTCCTTCTACGATGATTGTCGGTCTCCGGGTGTGGTTAGCGGCGAGCTGCGTCGGTTTGTCATCTATACATCTATGTACTTGTTGTGTATGGGGTGAAATGGTGAAGCTTTCGTGAAGTGAGGCGAGAAAGCGTCCAACGACCATTTGAGGCGCGAAAAGCGGCGGGCGTGCCTCCGAATGTACCGTCCTGTTACGCGATTCAATCCCAACGATAGACGGATGGGACGTCCGACTAACACGCGCGATATTGTAGCGGTTGTTCGTCGTGCCTGGCCGTGTAAATGCCACATGTGGCGGAGCAAGAATTTCAATCAGCCACGTGATGTGACAACCATTTCGAAGCCAGATCAGCAAAAAAAACAACTGAGGCCCGCAGCAGTTGCATTCGCAAACGACGGCATCAATAGACGACGACGCATTTCTTGCTGCTCGAATACACAAAAAACGAAAGTTGATTTTATTTATCTCACTCGTTGTTTGTGGCCGCCCACTCTTCCATCATGGCCATGTCCCACCCCTCAACAAAGTCCATGTGACTGTCCACCTGCATGCAGAACTCCTCGTCCGCCAGGAGGTACGACTGACAACAACAGCAGCAACGAGTGGCGGCGAAGGGTTGGTTGGGTTTGCAGGGGAGGGTACCGTTGTTGTTATCGTTCACGTCTTTGTTGCAGCGGATTTATTTTTTTCGTCACTCGATTATTTGTGCCGGATACATACCGTTTGTATCGCTTGCAGCCAGTGCGTGTTCGATGGTGCCCAAAATTGGTACACAAAAACGTTGCGATTTTCTATTTTTTCGCGTCGGTTGTTCGTATCGATCGTTGAAGCCCATCCGAGTTTCTTGCGTTGCGCACAACATGGTTTAGTATCTGCTGCCGCTGCTGTCGCTACCAACTGCTGACGCTGTTGATGCGTGAAGATGGCCAAGCAAGCGGCGGGACAATCGGTCCATATCTTAAAGGTAACCGATTTCAACAGTAACAAGATTTCCGGAGCACCTGCCCCCAGACACCAATTGTCTGAAAATATCGGGCCAAGTGTGTCGAAGGGATCGCTACCGCAAACATTACACTAGTACGATAGTTTTGGATCCTGAACATTCCCGAAGACTCCAAGATTTAAGCGGCCCTGCAAGGAGCGCTGTCGACGAGCACAAGCACAAGCCAACCAAAGTCACGATGGTCAACGAAGACGTTGGCAACACGAAAGAAACGTGTGTACAACAAATACTGCTGTAACTGCCTTCCTCAACACCAAACACGCTCACACACCGCCGTGTACCCACCTGTAAGTGTCTTGCCCAGCAGGGGCCCTGCGCCTCTGACGCATGCATCTCAAGGACGCGGATGTTTTCACGGAAAGGGCAGTCTTTTGCTCCATCCTTGGAGAGTGAGAGTCATTGCCGCCCAATTCACACCGCGGTAGCCAGGGCGGAACACAAGGAGCGGGGACGCGCGCAAAGAGTGAGGCACACACACATGCCGTCACTTGGCCGAAGACCGAAGACAAAGGATCGTCAGTCGCGTGAGGACTTTTTAGTAACACAATGGACGATTGGCGAGAACATCCTCTTCCCGCTTTCCAAGCCGAACGCGAGCACACAGATGAGCACATCCCCGCACGTGTCAGCAGCCTCGAACTCCACGAGCTACTTCACGTTTAAAGGCGGAGAGATGGCAGTCCACCAATAACGAGTTTCAACGTCCGAATGCCCCAGAACGAACATTGTGCAGAATACAATGGTTGTTGGAAACATCTCGTCGAGGGATTTCCGGAGACGTATCCGGCTCGTTCCGCTCCCACTTGGATGTGGAGCAACCGAGCTTTGCAAGTAGGCGTAGGGGACCGCAAGAATGAAATGAAAACCTGGTGTCGCGTGCGGGTGCAGAAGGCATGAAAGAGGAGAAAACCACAAGCCCCGACTTTGCCGCTTCGACCTGACCCACGCCAGGCACCACCACCACAGGCGAAGCAAAACCACACATGCATGTGGACCTCCCCTCTCGACTCCACCCCACCCTTTGAACTTCTCAAGACCGACAGAGACCACCACGCAGAACGACCGAAAATCGAGCCGCGAACGGCCTACAAAAAAAGCGCGGACTGCGGCTGTGCCCCCCGCACAGGCTTTCGTTGTTTCGAGAGGCACGCGGCTACCCCCCGGAGGTGCGCGAGTGCGCGCAACGAATATCAGCGGGTGTTGACGACCGACACAGCAGCAGTGAAAAATCGCGCAACTTGCGCACGCCAAGGCGTCTTTTGACACACACATGCCATCTCCATAACCATCCACCACCCTGTACACCTTGCACGTGTCCAGACGTCTACAACCCTTGTCTTGACTACTCTCTGGGCCTCCTTCACACGTCCGCGTACAGGGAGGATGCCAAGCTGGACGGCTCTTCTCCGCAGCATGTGAACGTATACCCTTTGATTTTTCCTGAGTATCTTGCGAAAATATGTTTGAATCACGCACTGGATAACAGGTTGTATACAGTACACCGATGAATCACTAGGTTGGATGTGTTTTTTTCTTTTCATTTTTTTCCGTGTTTGGGACGCAAGAGCAACATGGAAGGTTTCTGATTAATTCCACGGGTGATGGCGCCCTGGCCGCATTTAATTTCTTGGGTAGAAAGTCACGGGGGCTAGACGTGATTCGGACCCGCTTCGGCGTGCGGCACAACAAGTCGTCGCGCAAACATGACACCAGATGACAGATAAATCTTACTTCCATGCGGTATTTCAGAGAGAGAGAGAGCGGGAGAAAGAAAGATACACACAAAGAGAGCAGCAGCAGTGTAAGGCGAGACCGCCTTCGGTTGCTGTGCAGTAGTAACCTTTCGTTTTGCTTTTTATATTTTCTGGTCCGTCGAGCGCGCATACTTCCTCTGTTCCAAAATATAGGGAATTTTGGAAAGAAACTCAAAACATATCACGAAAACGGGCAAATGAGAATGTCGTAAGTTCGAGCCGGAACATGTTTTTTTCTCGAAAAAACACCACTTGTCTTCTTTTTTGTCAACACCTTCCCCTCGCTTTTGCTCCTCCAAGTTTCTCATGTTTGAAACTTTTACTACTGTTCACCGGTTGGAACCGAAGAACACATGAAAAAAAGGAAAGCCGGCATCCCTGGGTAGCTTAGAATGCCAAGATTGCAACTTAAAGAAAACGACGAAAGAAGAGCCTTTTTCCTTCACGCAGGAAGGGAAGAAAGACGCCCCTGTTTCGCCACTGACCCTTGCTCTGGAAATCAATACCGGCGATGGTTTTCCATCCGGGGGAGATTTTTCGTTTGTATTTTTCACACCATGCCCCCGGCTGCCGGCTATCTTGTCCAAGCATGATAAAAAAAAACGGCGCCAGGAAAAAACCGTTCAACGCCTAAACTTCAAAGGGCCTTACATTTCGGATATTTCCAAAGCTTCCTATTTTTTGGAACAGAGGAAGTACATGTCTATAGCAGTAGTAGTTTCGTCGGTTTTTTTTCCGTCTCTTTGCCTGCGGAGAGCCAAACCTAATTAATTCCTGGAGAGTCAACGCAATAAAGCAACTTCGAGCATCCGTTTCCAACGTTGTGGGACCTGATTAGTAGGGGTACAAAGATTCGAGCATCCGTTTCCAACGTATGAGACCTGCGCTGTAGGGGTACACAGAGACGCAAATCTGTTGACTACATCAAAACCTACACAGCAAAGGCCACCGCGCAACAAACAAGAACTCACACCTTTACGCCCATGAGCCTGCAGTAGGTCGCCAGGCATCCCTCGTCGTCCTCCAGGTTCTGCTGCACCACTCCGGCCGTCAGGCGCTCCGGGTAGCTGGCCTTGCTGAAGAGGTTGAACAGGGTCTCGCCGCACTGCGGGTCTCGGAAGGACGCTATTCCCGTCCACAGGGTGGTGTCTGTGTAGCTCCATGAATCCGTCTCGGGGGGATACTATGATAACGGTTGTTGTTTTTCGCGTCGACCAGGGGAGGGGGGGGGGGAATGGGGGGGACAAAGGGAGAGTGGGATGTCNTCCGTCTCGGGGGGATACTATGATAACGGTTGTTGTTTTTCGCGTCGACCAGGGGAGGGGGGGGGTGAATGGGGGAGACAAAGGGAGAGTGGGATGTCGTAATGTCCGAAAGTGCATTGCTTTGACTGCTGTGAGAGTAGAGTTTTGTTGCAGAAGTTTCGGCACATCTTAAGAGGTGGCGGCCGAGTTTCACATCAGTTTTCCCCGTACACGAGGCAGGATACAAACGATACAACTGTTCTATCCGGTACACAAGATAACCAACCATTGGTCTTGCACAAGGTCTTGCAGCGGCGACAGCGGCATTTTCCTCTTGAGGTGTACGAGTACAAAGCGAGACCAATGACCAGTGACTAGGATTTGCGTGGGGATACGGAGGATTTGAAAAAGGCTCGTGAGAGTGTTACATTTAGGGTCCAGGATGGTGATAAATGTCTTTGATCCATCGGTATCGTATCAGCATGTATACAGCAGCAGCTCTGGGGGCACTGGTTCAGGAAGAAGGATTTGGTGCAGCTGCGGGCTCAGACACCAGCCCTGTAGGGAGGAGAGCGTGGGACCGCCGACTGACCGCGGTAGGAGCGCGAGTGTGCGCCCTCCTGAGTTATTTTAGTCTACATTTAGTCCACAACTTCGACAAAAATGATTTGTAGATAAAACACCTTCCAAAGGAAAGGCCTAGAACTGTCGCGTTCAGCAGTTTCAGGTAGAAGCACGGGGACCCTGCTCTCCTCTCTCTTCCCAACCCTTTTGGTGATGTGCGATGTTGCCGAGCGCCACTCAGAGACGGACGGACATTGAGACAGTTGAGAACCGACAGCAGCTTGAGTTAGGAAGCAAGTAGCCTGCCTCCTGTGTTCCTTGTTCTCTTCTTCAAGAAAGTTGATCGTGTTGCATGCATCTGCTGTGACTTATTCCAGTATCACTCTGGTCCTCACCGGCTGAGGGGCAGTGCTGCTCCGCGTGATGGGAATCCACTCCTTTGGTTCGACTCTTCCTTGATACAGCTCTCCAATCTTGACCTGGTCATTGGATCCGGCTTCTTCCTCGTCAGCAGCAGCAGCAGCAGCACTATCCGGAAAGACAGCAGTCACCACCGCCACAACCCCCAACAATGCCACCAGAAATCTAACCATCACCCCGTAATGTGCATCAACTAGAATATAGTGCACCTCTCCAGTTCTCACTACCGTAGAAGTAGCACGAGCAACACAGAAGTAGTGGCGAGCACCGGAGCCAAGCGCAGCGGACAGACCATATCGTGTACCCCCCGCCCCCTTCCAGTTTCACATTTTTTTCCGGTGGCCCTGATCCCCTTGGAGATCCTCCGATGCGTTTTTTCTCGCAGCTGCTCTTCTTTTCGTCCCGCCCCTCTCTGCACACTCAGTTTTCTCTCAGACATACCACACCCCAACTTTTTCACAATGGCGGACGAAGATGTACAAGCTTTGGTGGTGGACAACGGGTCCGGGATGTGCAAGGCCGGGTTTGCCGGTGACGACGCGCCCCGCGCCGTGTTCCCCTCCATCGTGGGTCGCCCCAAGCACCCCGGAATCATGGTGAGTCCCTCCTCTCTCGCAAACCTATCCTAGATGTAGACAAAAACTCGCCTCAGCGGTTCCAAATTCACCGCAGAAGCACATCTACAGGTGTTAGCCCGGCTCGGGGCTGCGGCCGAGCGCAACGACAGTAGCACACCCAATTCAGCTGTGCATTGCGTTGTGTTCTAGGGATCCTGTGTTCGCGCCTTCCGCGCTTTTGATGGGCTTGGAAGGTCTACCACGTCGCAGCTGGCCGTGTGTCCTCAAATGTTCTTTTCGCCCAAATTCCCTGCTCTCTTTCGGCGAGACACGGCGAGCTTGCGTCTGCTGCCTGCTCTATCCCCGCGGCCCTCGGGCACAAGCCAAGTACCTACTGTACGTTGCGCATGTACCCCCGCTCGTTCGCTACCAAACGCTCCGGTTCCAGGGCGCTGGTTCGTGTTCCCACGAGGTGGCAATCTGGGAGAAATTCCCAGAATGTTGCGAAAAAACAGGCGCTCTCTCGCCTGCTGATCTTCTCGTCGTAGGCTTGCAGATCTCACACACGCCCGACCCCGAACACGACCTGTCCGAAACAGTCCTAACTTTGCATTGCCCGTTGCGCACGGGCCTGCACGGGAGAGTTGCACTCGACGCTGATCTGTGCGGTCGTCTCGCTTGCGCCTGATGTTCCCTCCCTCCCTTACGACAGCAGTTTACGGAAAACAGAGTTTCTTGTTGCTCCCGGAAGTGTTTGCGACGTGGCCATCCCCTGCGGAAAAATCGATTCTTGATTTTGGTAAACGCGACCTGGTCGCAGAGAAGTCAAGTCACACATCTCCCGTTTTCCCGAAATCAGAAGCGTAAGAACCATGTGAGAAAAATACACACCTGTTGCCGCCGCCGAAGGTTTCGTGTGCGAGAGATGCACAGCAGGGTTGGGTGCACAACCTCAAGTCGGTTGCTTGAACGGTCAGATTTAAAAGGAAAATAAATGCTTCCCACCGCTCGCAGGAACTCGCGCCTGAAAAATGGGAACGGGCCATCAGCAACCAGCTACACCGTATGCACATCTTTTTTTACCGCCAAAAAGCACAATTGATGCGCGCGTACTGTCGGGTCTGCTTTTCAAATGAAATTCATACCCCCTGGCGAATGCAGCTGCAATGCCGCGTTTATGTGGGGGACAGACGTTGAGATGGGGCATCGCCGCTGAGAACGCATGTATGACTCGCGATCAGTACCGCAACCGTTGAAATCTGTAGATTGCTTTGTCGATGTTTCTCATTTCTACTATCGTGCTGCCGCTGAGGACAGCATTCTCCTCCCATCATAAACTTCCAAGCCGTACGTTTCGGCACCTTTGTTGTGCGGGCTGCGAAGATCGGGGTACGCATATGGAACACTCGCAAAAGGAACCTACAACAATGGCGCTCTGTGCCGCTGTGATCCTGCCACACTTCAGTGACCACACACACATTCCTCGTTGTGTTGAAAGAAAAAACGCTTGAGATGCTTGATACCTGCGACTCCTCCACTTCGTCTCTTCCCTCCCCAGGTCGGCATGGACCAAAAGGACGCCTACGTGGGCGACGAGGCCCAGTCCAAGCGGGGCGTCCTCACCCTTAAGTACCCCATTGAGCACGGCATCGTGACCAACTGGGACGACATGGAGAAGATCTGGCACCACACCTTCTACAACGAGCTCCGCGTCGCCCCCGAGGAGCACCCGGTCCTCCTGACCGAGGCGCCACTAAACCCCAAGGCGAACAAGGAGCGCATGACCCAAATCATGTTCGAGACATTCAACGTGCCGGCCATGTACGTGAACATCCAGGCCGTGCTCTCCCTGTACGCATCGGGGCGGACCACGGGGTGCGTGCTCGACTCGGGCGACGGCGTGTCGCACACCGTGCCCATCTACGAGGGGTACGCCCTGCCCCACGCCATCAACAGGCTGGACCTCGCCGGCCGCGACCTGACGGACAACCTCATGAAGGTATTGACGGAGCGCGGTTACTCGTTCACCACGACGGCCGAACGTGAGATCGTGCGCGACATCAAGGAGAAGCTCACGTACGTGGCTCTCGACTTCGATCAAGAGATGAAGACCGCCGCAGAGTCGTCCCAGCTCGAGAAGTCGTACGAGCTCCCCGACGGGAACGTCATCGTGATCGGTAACGAGCGCTTCCGTTGCCCCGAGGTACGTGTCTGACTGTGCTGACGAATATGTGCCCGGCATAAATGTGTTCTTGAGGTCTCGTTGCCCCAAATTGTTTTCGTGGGAGCGCAACTTGAAGTAAGAAGCTCGGGTCACGCTGATAATTTTCCCAATTTGTATCACACCCACACGAAGACAAAGCCCACACGGATGTTTTGCATCTGAAAGTTCGTCCCGACAATATTTTATTTACGTTTTATCATGAGCGACGCTATACCTAGTTCCGCGTGAACGATTTGGCGGAATGGAATGGCGGCGCCGGAACTCGCGGGTATGATGTACATACAAGCTTGAGCTCCAGGACGGAGAAACGGTCGTGTTCGGCAACGAGCTCTTCCGTACTGCTCTGGTAGTTTTTTTTTGCCCGCTTTTCACACACGGCGTAGCCCAAGCCGATTAGAAGAAACGATGGAGATCTACACTTAAAAACCTTTCTACGGTAGAGTTGAAGCCTATTGCCACCGGGCGTCACACTCGCATTCGCATGTCTCTACGGAATGTGCTCACCTGCCTTCCCTTGCTACTCCCCGAAAAAATTTCGTTTGTATATTTCTTGCTTTCCTCCCCACAGGTGCTCTTCCAGCCGTCGTTCATCGGCATGGAATCCTCGGGTATCCACGACTGCACCTTCAAGACCATCATGAAGTGCGACGTCGACATCCGCAAGGACCTCTACGGCAACATCGTGCTCTCGGGCGGAACCACCATGTTCCCTGGCATCGGCGAGCGCATGACCAAGGAGCTCACCGCGCTGGCGCCGTCGACCATGAAGATCAAGGTCGTGGCACCCCCCGAGCGCAAGTACTCGGTGTGGATCGGTGGCTCCATCCTCGCATCCCTGTCGACATTCCAGCAGATGTGGATCTCCAAGGCGGAGTACGACGAGTCCGGGCCGTCGATCGTGCACCGCAAGTGCTTTTAAGTGTTTTTACTTTCTTCACCGCTTTGGTGTGCAGGCGAAGAAGGAAGCGCGTGAGGCTGTTGGTATGAAAGAGGGTTGGTGTCGTTTTGGCCGTGTTTTCTGTTTCGTCTCTTGTAATTTGCCCGTTTAGGGTATGTCGGGTGTGTGGGAGTGTTTTGACTGTTTGGCGGCAGGGGTTGAGAGGCGGGTGGAGAGGAGACCTGATGATGTCGAACGTGAGGGACCTTCGCTCCGTTGATTACAAAAGGACGAATCGGATTTTCAAAGATTCTGCGTCTACTGTGTGAACGCGGGGTCGTACATGATGTGCAGTGCAGTCGTGCCACATTTCTTGTAGAATGTCCTAGTTCAGCTCACGCTTGGATGCTGACGTTTGGTCTGTTTTTCCAGTGGCAACAGGGAGCGGAGTACTCCGCGTCTCGGTGGGTTTTATTCTTCTTCCCGCAGTTTTATGCCTCTTTTTTTTGTTGATTTCACATCACTCCCTTTCGTTTCTCTCATGGTCCATCCGACCGACCCAAATAGGAGTTTTTTGTCACCCGTTAGTTTGGTTGAATTAGTCGCTCAGGCGAACTACGTGAGGTGTTGTTGAGGCTTGGGTGCTTCCGACATCTTGTTAAGCATGTTGTGGCTTTCGTGAGAAATTAAAACAAAACGTGCGAGCTGTACTGGCTTGTTAAATCGTAAAAATCACACTTAAATCAATCGCTCTAAAGTTTCGCGCACGGGGGCGCGCGCGCTCACAACAATAGAAAGCATTCCCTGGGCACTCGACCCGGAGATGTGACCCTGGATTGATGGATGTGGCATCAACGAAGGAGTCTTCAACGGGTGGGCAGGCATGGTGTCCTCCCCTTCTCTACCGTACGTCTCAAGATAGTTGGCAACCTATTGGACATATCATGAAACGTGGGCATGTCTAGAGCGCAATCTGGGAGCACGAGCAGCCAAGTCCTTCACATTCCCTGAAAAATGAAGCTTATGACGCGCTTAATGTACCGGACGTTCACGCATCGATGCGCGATTGTCGATTCACGCGCACAGGTGGAAAAGGCGTTGTGCCTCATTTGACACCCACGCACCCACCATGGACACGCTGTGAAGTGTGTGTTTTCAGCAAAGGAGCCAAGAAAAACGCTTGTTGTGCACACTTGCACCAAACATGCCAAGTCTTGCTAAATAAACCGACAAATCCGCGGTTGCTGGCACCGTCTTACAAGGAGCCATCTACCAACACCCTTCAGACCCTGTCAAAAATGTTAACTTCGGGAGAAAATAAGGATAGAACCGTTCCACTCCAACAAGAGGGAATAAAACCGGCGCCGCCGCCTCTGCCTCGGAAAGGCGCGTGCAGCATGCGTTCCTCATCTCAATTTTAGACGCGAGAACAGGTTTCAGACGCCCGTCTCTCGCCGGTAATCGCCACGAGCATACAACAGCCCAAACTATCACCTGCAGGTATGCATCAATAGATAGGTACGAGATGCGGACTACTGCTGGTCCACCTCCTCCCTGAGAATGAGATTCCCCAAAATTAAATTTAGCTGTACTTTTAACTCTGCTGGGCGACCAATATAGAGAGGAAGGACGCTTTCCACTGCTGTGTCAAGCAGCGGCAGCACAAACAAGTAATTTAGTAGCCGCCAGGGGGAGCACACCTCCTCACCGCGATGGTGGTGAATACATGAACTGAGCAAAAATGTCGGGGCTCAACCCACTATTCCCGCCGGCCAAATCCTTCGTCGTTCGACCTGCTGCGCTGCTGCTACCACTACTACTCTTCCTTCGCTCGCTGATACCCGCATTGCTACTTCCGCGGCGACAAACATGCTTGTCTTGGTGGTTTCTAACGCTGCAACTGCTCTTGTTTTTGATCGCGGTCGTGATGCAGCAGGTAGTGCCCTTTCCGTCCACGCTGGCGAAGCCGCCAACACCATCATCATGGCCCGCCCCCACCCGGGGTCGATCTGCCATCCTCCCACGAGCAGGCGGTGACGATATTGGCGCAGCAGCAAGGGGGGTGGAATGGCTAGGAGTGTCTTTCTGTGCGTGCTCCCCCGTCAAGGGGGCATCATCGCTCGCCGCTCCATCCTCCTTGGCCCCCGCCGCCGTCCCGCCCGCGTGCACAGTTATTTTGGGTTTAGTATGTTGGTGGTGGTGGTCGTCGTCTGCCTCGCTGATCGTAGCGGCAGCGGGGGAAGCAGTGGCACGGAGCTCATTTGTCGCAACGGTTGCTGCCCCATTATCATCACCGTCGTCCGTAGTACCAGGCTTTTTCCATGCTGCTGGTGGTTGTCGGCCAATAGGTGTGGCCTTTAGGGAATGATGATATTGCGGTCTTGCAGCGAACCTCTCGAAGAGGTTGCTGACGCAACCAACGTCAGCGTCTCCGACGCAGCCTGCTTTGTCACCGTTGTTGCCATTAGCGTTGTCGTCTTCGTCGTGCCTCGCGGCGCTAGGTACACCTTCCTCACACCGAACGAACGAATTTGACGCAGGGTTCCGGAGCACGGGATGGGGGCGCGGTGGATGGGATTGGCCGGGGTACATCTTGGCACACGAGAGGGGGGGTCCACCCTCACAAGGACGAAAGAGACAAGAGAGCCGGCTGCTGCTGAAATGACCCAGTCGGTCGAAGCGCACAAAACAACGAAGAGAAGGCTGATCTGTTTTTCCTTCACTTTGACAGCTACAACAACTGCCTCCCCAGCTTTGGCACAGAAGAAGCGTCACTCAGAATCACAGATACCCCGGAACCCGGAAACGCTTGCGGCGCACGAAAACTCAACAAAAATAATACATTACATGTCGTTGTCATGCGCGGAAAGCGTAAAATTCGCTCCTAAATAGTCTCCCACCTCCAAGACTCTTGCTACGCCGACCAGGTCCCCCAGCCCCGCCGCCCCCCACCCCTTCCAAGCCGCGGATCATCCTGCTGGGTGCCACCGATCCGAGCCCGAGCGTCCGTCTCCGTTTCAGCCGGCCGCCGCCGCCGCCGCCGCCGCCGCCGCCGCCGCCACCGCCACGCGTGGCGGTGCCTGAGCCCAAGCCAGCCGCCCCGGCCACCGCCGCTGTCTCTCGCGGAACATCGAGGCGAGGATACGCGTAGTCCGCTGCTCCACATGGGTCCGTGTCTCCGGCGTCGTTATCGACGTCGCCGCGACCTCCGCGAAGAGCAGAGCGCCCGCTGCCGCCGCCGCCGCCGCCGGCGGAACTCCTGCCCGCGTCGAGAGGTGGCCGAAATCGCCTCCGGAGGCCGGACGGTTGCACGGCCGCACCCCGCCTGCCGCCGCCGCCACCGCCACTGCCACCAAAGAACTTGCTCGTCGAAGCAGCGGGCGGGTCATCCTCCTTTCCCTGCCCCCCCGATGGATTGTCCTCGAGCGGCGGCGGCATCGAGAGCGGGTCCTGATTTTCCTTGTCTTCGCACCCGTTGACCTCGCCGGAGGAGGCCGGGGCCG
>CACKRE030005210.1:105860-128120 GCA_902602495.3 Ectocarpus sp. CCAP 1310/34
CAGTACCCAACACCTTTCGTCTGCACCTTCCCAACATAACATATATGAGACACACAAGACAGCTACCAAACTGATTTGTTGAGCCTGTTACCCACAGGGGAGATGTCCCTATATGCTGTCTGGGAAATCGTAGACACACAGGTAGTTTTCTCTGACGCTATGATTCCATTGTTAATCTGTCTCTGACTCTTTTCTATGATAGAGATGGCACATCAGCCGCACATACTCCGCACATATGCATACCAAACTGAGAATATGTTTGTAAACTGATGGAGATTGCATGTGTTAGAACTAATAGGGTGCGACACACAAAACGCCCGACTACCCAACAGTACCCAACACCTTTCGTCTGCACCTTCCCAACATAACATATATGAGACACACAAGACAGCTACCAAACTGATTTGTTGAGCCTGTTACCCACAGGGGAGATGTCCCTATATGCTGTCTGGGAAATCGTAGACACACAGGTAGTTTTCTCTGACGCGATGATTCCATTGTTAATCTGTCTCTGACTCTTTTCTATGATAGAGATGGACTCGTTGTGTCATATTAAGAAAAAAAAAAAATCAGAAGCTAGGAACTTGAGCACCATTTGTGAGCTCGGTTGAGAACCCCACACTAAAACCTATATAGAGGCCATTTGTAGCCCACAAGAGGATGATAAGCAAAATAAGAACCCCAGCCTCGGCCGAAACTAGAGGTTCTCAAGTGCGGGCGCCATCCGTAAACAACGAAACAACAAGCATCGTGCCGCAATCTAGATGTATCTCGCAGGTGCCTTTTTCCTTTCGACAAGTCAAATGCGGAAGGGGCACTCTGATTCAAACTGATGGGGGCAGCTCATCACACACTACGGACACACGCCACAAAATGTCGACGTCAGAGAAGAAGAAACCAATCATCGGGCCGCCGGAACGAACGTGTACCTTGGGTGTGTATGTTTCAGTTCATGCGGCATTGAATTATGTGGCTTTCAAGGGCGTCAGCAGAGGCAAAGCATCTGTAACGAGTACACCAGACTTGCAGCTACTGGATTAGGAGGTTGGAACGTCTCGACTAAGGAATCAATACTACTGAGAGGGAAGACATGCTTATATCGGGGGGAGCGCAGGATCCCTCGTCTCATTGCCCACATACAAACGGACTCGGCGTGCACGCACGCCATAACTAGCCAGAAGGGGTCGGCGGCAGCCACCGCACGGGGGTCTCCGGACGCTGCTGCAGGTATGAGTACGATGAAACATTCACCGTTATTTTCTTGCTTTTCAGCCAGAGAAACACGCACTCGACCACTCGTCATTCCACTGCCTCGTGTCGCTTGCTCAAAGCTTGCACAACACTCCACGACTTTTCCATCCGCGCTACCACCATCTCAGCAAAAAGCAAGTTTGAACGTGCCTGCCTTTGGACGAAAAATTTCAGTCCTACCGCACGTCAAGTAGCACACGTCGTCAGTGCTGGGGCGCGCAAGCTAGCCAGCAACACCCCATCATCATCTACGTATATACAATGGTGGGGTATTTGAAGCCAAGGTCGCGAAAACCAAAACACAAGTTGTTGTTGTTGTTGTTGTTGTCTTCATATTAAAAACCATCCCGGTCTCTCTATTCTGTACCTCCTTCTGTCTCAATCTCTCCGTACTAATCCAGCACTTGACTCGGTCAATTTCCGTGGTCACAGGCTAACGTACCTAGAAATGGTATACCAAAATAAAATGGACCCCAAGGGTTAGCAGAGCGATAAAATACAAGAAAACAAAAGAATCAGAAACAAATAAATAAATAAATAGTGGAACGTGCGCACCACCAGCCTGGGGGGTAGCAAGTACAGTACACTAAACCAAACATCAAATTTGCTTGAAAAACGGAGTAACGGAGCACGTTTGTTTTGTCCCAGCACCTATCATGACTACTTCAAATTAAATTAATTCGCACGTAACTTTGGAAAACTACCCCAACTTGTGGGCAGCAAAATCCTGCCCTCGGAACATCACCCTGACCAAGATACACACAACATAACACACGGCACGGGCAATTTCCAGAACAAACACACGGTAAATAGTCTACTCCGGGATGAACCTTCACCTCTTAAGCTTACGGTACGGCCGTCACAATTCGTGCAAGGTCGCACAACACTACCGATCATTCTTCATTGACCCCCGTTCCTTAGACAACAGTGAGCAACAGGAACCACAACACGTGGTAGGTGGCAACCGCCGTCAAGAGGAGCACCATGGACTTCTCGGGCATGTGCTCTTGCAGCCGGGGCCAGGAGCTCCGGAGGACGAAAATCGCCGCCACCAGACTCGCCGCTGCGAGGCCGCACGATCGGAACGGCCACGACAACAGGCAGAGGGGGGCCGCCGCTAGGAAAGGGGTGAGAGAATAACCGTATACGCTGAGGGCCTGCGGACAAGGCACGCAGGCAGGCCGGGCGGTGCGGAGGGTGCGACGAAACGAAAAACAGGAACAATCGGAGGCGGGGCAAAGAGAGGTTGAGGCACGCGGGGACGGGAAACACAACCTGAAATGCACAAGGACAACAGTCTATCTGCCCGGAGGGAACAGCAGAGGGGGGAATCACATCGCCGTACACGCTCGGCAGCTCCTGGGTTCCTCCCTCTTGCATACAACAATCGGTAGAACACACGACGAAAAAAAAAAAGGAGCCGCGTCTCATCATATGCGCAAAGCAGTACCGTGCACAACTTAGCCTAGATCAAAAATTAAACGTTGTCCCCGCTTCTAGCCCTCTCAACCTTGTCCTGCATCCGAGGAACACAGATACCACAAGAGGCGGAGAGATGGCAGCCCCCCGAGACCGAATCTCAAAGCTCGATTCCTCCTCAAACAAGTGGATGCAGAGAGAGTCCGATACGTCAACGGAATGTATTCGACGAGGTGCTTCCAAAACCACCATTCATGGTGTTGGCACAATCTTGGTTTTGAACTAATCGAGCTTGAAAATCGGTCTATTGGGGGGGGGGTACCATCTCTCCGCCTCTTTCCGTAGCCCTTCGTTTCAAGGTCAACACCCAGCACAAACGGAAAAGGTGCCCAGTTCGATGAAAACGCATGAACGAGTCATCGTCGACAATGGCGCAGAGGCACGCCAAGGCTAGACACAGACAGCACACGCAGCTCACACTCGACTATAGGTATACAAATATTGTTTGTCGCAGCACAAGCCACGCTCGGGTGATCAAATAAATCCGTGGGTTTGCAAGAAAACTCTCTCCCACGGGAATAGGACTGGCTCTGAGAATGTGCCAGGATGCAGCGCTCCCTGTTACCCACACCGGTACAAAAATAAGGTGGAATACACAGACCAAATTAATATTGCCCTTGGCCAAGTACCTCGGCAAAAGATAGAGGCACACCATGCGTCCGGAAGAAAGCCCAGAGCCCGCCGGTACCGATGGCCAGGTAGGCCAGCACCGAGTAAGCGCTCGTCGACACGTCATCGAACTCCCCCAAGGAGGCGTCATCCGTCATCGCTCGTCGAGCGTTTACCGCGACGGAGAGCAAGAAAATCAGGGTCGCGGGCACCTGCGCGGAGTACGTGTCGGCACGGGCGGGAGAACGTGAACCAAACAAGTGTGTACTCGTGTCGTTGACACAAGAACCGGCGTGCACTCATAGCCGTGCATGCCGTAGTTGTTAGACCGTTGGCCTCGCATCCATAACAATGCCGGGACGAAGCACGTCAGGTTTTCACCCGACCAGGGGGGGAAACAACGCTGTACGAGAGATACAAATATACATGCGCGGGCTGATGCTGATCCCAACACGCGCCACAGATAGATCAAGCCTTACCATGCTACGTCCTCACACCTGCGGTCGTTGATACACGACCCCGTGAGCGTCACATCAAAAAGCAAGTGTCATGGTGGAGTGCGTTTGAAAAATCGGAAGGATGGTCAAACGGGAGCATACCACTGCAGGCGAAGAATCTTGGAGATAGGGGGGTCGGTGGTGCTCTCTCGTGGTCGGTAAATCTCCGCCGACAGGGAAGACGCTGGAGATTCCGGGATGCCATCACAACAAGTTACTGTTGCGTTGAAAACAGGGTAAATATGGACATGGAAAAGGCTACACGGCAGTTTAGAAAACAGATTCGTCGATGCCATGTCCCATGACAGCAGACGTGACCGATTTGTACGACAAACGCGTCGTCCTCTCACCCAAACCGGGCCGTACAGGTCGACTTTGGAGGAGTCTCCCTCTCCAAGGAACGAAGCCGTCTTGCGCATCGGCCATATTGCCTGCAGTAGCTTTGTCTTCACTTCGCTCGTGTCCACGTCGAAGTACGGCTGGTAGTACTGCAGCGACAGCAGCCCACACATGCTTATCTTGGGGCCAGGTGGAGGTGGAGAACCTCGCCCCCCTTCTCCCTTTCCACCACCGCCATTCTTACCCAGAAGGTTCTGCCCGCTTTGGGAATCCTCTGATGAGGTGCAATAAATCGCGACGACGGTTTGCGGCAGAGGTAATGAGACATGAGGGCGGGAGAGGTACGAGGGTAGGACGACCATGGGCTGAAGCGCTCACACCGCTCGTTAGCTCTATCATCGACAGAGAGGCCGGAACAATGGCACGACGCGGGGTACGTTTCGAAAATTTCTTCACCTGGATCCCAGCCTGCTGGATCTCGCTCCACTGTGGCCATCATCTTGAGTTCAGGGTCGTTGAAGCGAACTATGCCCACGGAGAATGTATCGCCGGCTTTCTCTCTGCCGTAAGCCTCGCTGCTTGTTGTCTCTCCTCTGTGCACAACAAGCTGCGGTTGTGTTTGCGCTGTTGGTATGCCATGCATTGCGTTCAGTGCCCCACAGCACGGCACCACGCACGTTCTCGTTGATCCGGCGGAGCCCCTCGGTTGTCTTGACAATCCGGAGGTGGGCGTGTTTTTTCGGTTTCAAGTTTTATTAATTCCTCCGCAACGACATGCATGCTCCTGCCTGTTCGACCATGCTTATGGGGTGAACAGCGTCCTACAAGCACCGGTCTTCCCCGCTCTACGTACCGCGGAGCTATACTACTCCAGGAGCAATGGTGACCGAATCGAAAGACCTCGTGACCAACGCTGGCATCGCATGCGCGATAGGCTTTACGCTCTTCATGTTGTCCTTCTCCTACATCTCGTGCTTTCGTTCGAAGGCTCGCTACGAGCTGCCCAAGCTGCAGGAGTTAATCGTGTGCTACCGCTGCTTGTCTGGGGCGTTCATACTCTTACTGTTTCCACTGTTTTGGGTGGCTGCATCGGAGATCCGTCCGGTGATCACTCCAATCACGTCGTTCGGCAATGGATCGTCATGGAACTACGGCTGGGGCCGCCCGGTCCTGCACTTTGGCTTGGTGTTCGTGGGGATGTTTGTGGACACCCATCAAGCAGCTAGGCTCTCCTGCTTGGTTGGCATGATGCAGGCCATCGTGTTGGACACGCTTTCCTCGTACGCTCTGGGCACTCAGATCGATTGTGTCCAGTCAGGGAGATGCGCGGTGCCGGAACACACCACGTTGTCGGGGTTGCGGCTCCTGCAATCTCGAGACCTCGCGTCGGTGGCGTTGGCTACGTGGGCGTTGCTCTTAGCCTACTATCTCAGCCTTGTCATTGGCATGTGCCGAACACGATACAACTTTCGCCAGCTCCACGCCGGGGACCACAACCGGGTGTTGGTTATGCGGCGAGAGCTTGCGAAGCGTAGCACGAGGAATAGAGACGACGACAACATCCTTTAGTTTACAACGAACCGGCCAGTTCCTTTTCACACAACCATGACTGCGTCTGTTGTTGCCGTAGCAAGGTGAGTCTCTTACCCGTTGAACTGAGAAATGCCTGTTTGTGTATCAAGGTTTTAGTCGTATGCTTCGTTGGGCAGGTCAAGAAGATATATTCCCATCAATGCGTGTCTATCTGCATGTCCATGTACCCCGGGCAACGGCATCTGGACCTACCGGTGCAAAAGTGTGGCCGTGCTAAAAGGAGGGGTATATCATGTTATAAGACTACTCACAGGACTGCGGTCGTGTCGTGTTACATTTCTAACTGCAAGTACAATGTATGGTAGCTCGAAAGAAAAATGTGTACGTGGGTTGACCTTGGTTGACCGGAAAATTAGCGTATCATTATTGCAACGTCGGTTGCATGAGATACCTCGTGCAACGGATTGAAGGATGCTGCAGTGCGACGCCACCTTGCGTGAATCTGTCGCATGCGTTTGTTGCTGCTGCCGACAAACGGATACATGTGTGGCTGTCCGAGGAAGTACAAATCGATGTACTCGACGTGCGGCCCTCACATCGTAAACCCCAACTTCGCTTCTACTGCTTTTTTTATTCGTCAGCATGAATTGCGACCACGGGACGCCACCCTGCAACGCGACGTGAAACCTCGCCATGGGTGTCCCCCTCGCATGAAATTCATGATTTCGCCGCACGTCCATTACGACTCATCCACAGGAGTCGAGCGGCGTTGACTTCAGTTTGTTCAATCTTGAATGATTTTCCTACCGTGGTCCCCGCCTAGCAGAGACTTTGTGTACTGTTTTCTTCCATGGTTAATTCTCGTTGTTCCACGCTCAGGAACACTCTCTTTGTTCCACGTTCAGGAACGCTCTCGATAGTGAAAACGTTAAACGCGATGGTGTACAGCAGTGATACATTGCAATTGTCGCACCTTTGCGCTTGACACATATGTATTGCGGTACCACGTGGCTTGGTCTTCGTATCGTCGTTTCATATCAGTGCGCTCCTTGACACCACACCTACATCTGATTCTTGTGTCGGCGTGTCATACCCGAAAAGCATTTCAACTTGTTGGTGTACATTGCCAGAAAAAAAAATCTGCGAATACACCAATCTAAGCGACACGTGCCGATATAGCCTCGGGACACGGTGATCAGTGCTCCTAAAAATGTACAGGAAACGTTTTTTCAATCGGCACATTTTCTCTACATCTCTACCCTTACGCCTCACGGTCTAGGTTGAGAATCAACTTTGGGTATGATCGTCTAAGCGCTGTTCGTTGATCTTTTTGTCTCTTTGTCGGCAGGTGCTCGTCGTCAACGATAGTACATTAGGAGAGGGCGAACGAACACCACCAGCCTATGGAAATACCGCTGATACCGAGCTGCACTGTTCTAGCCGACAAGCGTTTGTGCCGGAAATGTGATCCCAGTTTCGAGTACAGAGAGCGAGAAATGTGTCGATGCGTGGGAGTAGAGCAGAAGCAACGTGTTTTGTACTCAAATGCACATGTAGAAGAAGTACAAAGCCGTTGGCAGCGTCACGAGAAACCGTCCGAAACATTTCATCGCTGGTTCTTGGCCTTGTCGTCGCATGGGTTGAAAGACACAGCTTTTCTGTGGGCATGCACTCTTGGAGATAGTATTGCAGCGGTAGCGCGTGGGGCTGAGCCGCTCTGGAGAGCTTACCGCAGGTGCTCGCTGAGAAGTGAAGGAAGCTTGATAGATGCGAGAAGTGGAGCACTGCTGAGTGCTATTACGCAACTTGGTGGCCCTCCGAACGATGACACATATATCGTTACTAATTGCCGAGTCTACTTGCAGGGCCCGATTTTCAAGGTAGAAGATGAACGTGAGAGACAGAGGCGCGCTGGTGAGCTCTTGAACGCTAGAAACAATGAAAACATATACATCTACCGTTGCGGGCCCTGAATAGTTCACCGCCTATGTTGGGATCCTCTGAGATTTATTCTGACCATACATTGACAGCCCGTACATTCCGACCGTAACCTGACAGCCCGTACAGGAACATGTCACACAGCGTGTGGGTCTCTGCTCCATTTTCCAGCATAAACACCGAACGCGCTCATGCTATCCTACGAGGGATGTTACGATAGAGGGTACCCCCTCGGTCACATGGCGTGTTTTGGCGGACTGGTGTGTACTGCCTCAACCAATGGAAAAAATGCTTATGTTTTGCACACCGCGAGATATACGCCAGGCGGCTGCCTGGGCAGGATTGATTTCCTTGAAATGCAAAAATTAAGAGAGTTACGAGCATTTATATGGACCTTGTCGGGCGACAGCATGTGACCCATGTCTTAAAAAGTGTCCCCCCTACCGTAGCATTGCTCCTACGGTCATCGTTGCTTGGGTACTAGTACTATTTTTGTCTGCGTAGCAAACAGCGAACGCAGAAGGGATAGCACTTGGCTACTGTCTACATGGACATTTACACATCCCCGACATATGTACGAGGCAGACGTCCGGCTATATGCGCATAGCTGTACACCGCCGTGTTGTTATCAATCGACGGTGTTGCAGTAAACTTCGCCATGATTGCGTCGGCATTAAAGTTGGAGTCACAAAAGAAGCATTAATATGACTCGACTATGATAACAGCTTTATTCCTCCTAGTCTCGTACATACACAATCATATCTATCCGTGCATTCTTCCGTCATGTGGCCCGAGGCTCGACCTCCTGGGACAGACTAAATACTTTGTACGAGATTTGTTTGGGGTACTTGGATACGAGATCTGATCTGGAAAATATGTGTGGGGGGGGCAATGTTGTTGGTGGTTCAAGTGCGGGGCCCCTCCAGAGAGAGCACGCACATGTGTTCGATCTTTGTGTGCTGGAAAAAGAGCACGGTGTGTCAAACAAGGTTTGTTGTTGTTGTTGTCTTAACATTAAAAACCGTTCCGATCTCGCTCTACCCACCTTCGTATGTCCGTACTGATCCAACACTCAAGTTTATGTCATTAACATCGGCCGTGGGTTAACATAGTCTCTAGTCTAGATACAACACCCAATTTCGGCGGGAAGGCGCGGAGAGCCGCTTACACTCTAACCCTAACACTACAACCCAAGATTCAGAACTTTTCCCGATCATTTGATCTTGTTGGCGTCGACAGAAACACTCGAAGTACAAGTAAACCCGTCTTTCAATTGCCCAGCTCCCTCCCCACCGTAAAAACGGATATTTTGTTGTTTTTTATTCGCTGCATCTTTAACGGGATCATCAAAGAGAAATCAAACTACATGGTGAGGGCGGCTTCATTCAACTAGGGAGGGAAGCATCTTAGATGCTTTGTTGTAAAGAGAAAAACGAAAATCTGAGTGGAATGCGTTCTACGATGCGGCACATGCCTGGTGGAAGCCCGTTGTGTTTTCCAACGGTATTGCATAGCAGAAGCGGACTACCGTGTTTCCCAACACTCACTGTGAAAAGTACAATGAATGGTTTTCTGCAACGGTTGCGGGTTGCGGTTTTCTACCTGTTTCATTTTTGTGTGTGTTGTGATGAAGGCAGCGCAAGTTGTTTGCCGATCCCACTAAATGAACACCCACTACATACAGACATTGACGGTCACTTGGACTTTACGTTCACACACACCAACACATGATCAGAACGGACCACCGATAAGTACGGGTCGCGTCCACGCGTAATCTTGGCAGTTAAGAGATCGAGCCTCGAAGTGTTCACAATCTAGGCCATAAAAACAAGACTTGTTCCGACGTGGTATCAAGAACAAGAACCGCCCTTTGCTCGAAGGGAGCAGCACCGTAAAGCAGGGGGCGGGTCCTACCATCACAGAGCACAGGGAAGGCCGTCAACACCATTCTAGCTATACGGGCGAGTGCTATTAGAGAGTGGAGAGGATACGAGCGCCCGACGTGGCCCTTGTGGACCATAGGGTGCATTATTTTTAGGCGATCCCGCCTTTGTACAGGTATATCTTCTTCTTCTCTGCTGGTGTACATTACACAGCTGGGAGTTTAGACCTACATGTCCCCTTGCATGGGGTCCATGAAAAGGAAACAATGACCAACCCTGTTCGCCCTCGGCGGATGCCTGCTCGAAATATGAAGTTGGAAACTATGAACGACGCGGCAGCCAACACGCCTCGAGCCTCTCGCAAAATGTGCGGGCGCCATCTTTAGTATCACTGCTGTTATTTTAATATTTACATTGGTTACAAGAACTGCCACAAAAAGCAATTGTCAAAACATGTGTCAATGGCAGCTCAAACACACGTGTGCTGTTGTTGTGGTGCGTCGCGCCGTCCTGTCGTGTACGAAGGAGGCATCCCACAAACAAGTCTTACGGGAAATTGTGGTGCATTTCCCTGTAGGTGGCAGCAGAGGCTGACACCTACCGATACTAGCCGAGTTTGATAGCTCAGAGAGTTTGTTGCCGACGACAGAAGTGCTGCAGCCGTACCTCGCGTAATAAGAAGGTAAGACTATGTGATGTGTAAACACAGCGCTTGCCGCCAAGATTCAGACAGATCCGCCAGAGTAGTCCGACAAGGAGTATAGTATCCACGGGAGTGGCAAGGATAGGGATACTCGTACGAACCCTTGTAACACCAAGGGATCACAACGGATGAAGTCGATCACAGATCACAGAAGCAAGGAATGCCGAGACGGACGTGGAGACATGGACATGTGTTATTCCTCCGCATATCTTTCACGCGATTCCGCGATTCCTCTGCATATCGTTGACACCAACCGGCACATATTATGCCGAGAACAGCAGTACAGTCCATCGAAGATCTATTTGCATCCATGCGCACCTCTACTGACCTACTGAACATGACTTGTATGAACTCAAGGACAATAATTCCTCTCGATAGCACCACTACGAACGAAGCAATGCGTGGATGAACTAATGAAACCACCAAGCGATCGGGAGGATATGAGATGAACATGCAAGCAGACAGCAGTTATGGCAGCTGCGGGGAGAATTAGTAAAACGGCTGAAAAAAAAAAACATGTACGTCTATTGCGCCGACGAGTGTAAGACCTCGGGCAAGCACGACGCATTCTGCTCGTGCACACACTGTCGATCAAGAGTAGATGACGCCATGTCCTTGCGCGAGCCTCGGACGGAGCTACGGGTCCAATGGGTAGACGAGACAGAGGGTCTTCCAATCTCAGACCCCTTGAAGTCGGTGGATCATGATCATGACGACCACGCGGCCGTGATGTCAGCTAGATATAACTTGTCGGAGGAGGGCAAAGAAGACAGCTCCGACGAAGGCGACCATGAGACGTGGTCCCCAGGGAAGAGGGTGTCGAGAACGCGGCATTATTCCTCTTGCATACTTCGGCAGGCCCTGCCAACAACATCCCCTATCAAGCTAAGGCATTGCCAGCAGACATCGAACTGCAACGGGGAACCCGACGAAGAACAAGATAGCCGAAACGACAACAGCACTCATTCGAATACGTCGGAACAATCCACTTGCAGCGGGACGTACAGCAGCGACGAAGAGCCAGCAAGCAGGAGGAAGAACATTTGGGGCGGAGATACTGGGGCCACAATCATGGCGGAACGAGGACAACATCATGGTGACGATGGCGACATCGCTCTCGTTGCTGCTCCCGTGCACGCTTCCTCGCCTCTGCTATCATTGCCGGGACCACCTAGTCCGAGGTCTCGTAAGCAAGCGGGGAAAGTGCTGGGATCATCAGCGGTGATGAATAGGGACCACACCTTGTCCGTATCTTCACAGGCGCGGGATCCTGCCCCGTTGAGTCCCTCTCCTCAGCCTGTTGCCGTATTCCGCTCAAGAAACAGCAACTACACCCCAACCTCCCAACCCAATCATCACTCGTCCACTGCGATTCATGAACCGCGCGCCCGATGCGGTTGCCGCGGACTCACTGTGCGTGTTGATTCTGGTCCTCTTGGCCTCTCCCTCGAGGCCAGCTACCGAGTGGGGGAGACTCTTGTGTTGAAACAGGCGTGGAGTGACTGTGCCGCAGACAGTGGGATGTTCGCGCACTCCATGCTTGTATCAAACGTACCTGGGAAGGTGGACGACGACCAAGCCAGGGTCTTGGATCCATGGCTCGACGGTAGATTGTCATCGTCGGGCCTCATCAAGGTTCGGGCGGTAGGCCTCGAACGTGACCACGCGACGATGACCGTCCGCACCCGCCAAGGCAACATCCTCAACGGAGCGCCTTCTCCTCCAAGTGAATCACGCGGGAGAGTCGTGGGAGTCCTCGAGCTGGATGAAGGAGATATACTTGTTCGGGTGGATAACGTGCAGGTGTGCACAGCTTGCATCAGTACATTGTTGTAGGAGGAGCCTGAGAGATTATCACGTTGAATTTCGAAAGACCTGGATTGAAATGCTCGTAAAAATCACAACATCCAAGTGCGTATGGCTGAGGGATAGTTTTCAACTGGTGTTTATTTGTCGGCCGCCTGCAGCACACCCACAATGGCCATGCAGCCTCCTGACGGACCCACATTCTTTCATCTCAACCTTCCTTTCCGTTCCCATTGAAAAGGTGACGAAAAAAAGCTTTACAGAGGTTGCCAGCCTTTTGGATCAAGCGGAACGTCCGACCCACCTCACTTTCCTTCGACACGCGTGTGGGCGAAGATTTGTCGGCCGTGATAACGGCTATGGCGGCGGTGGAAAATGCCGCGGTGCAGCTCGACAGCAGCCCCCCTTTCGGATCGCTTGCTGTGGTGGCTGGGATGGGTGCTGCGGGATGATGGGCAAGTCGGGATGTGGGGGAAAGCAGCCGCCAAACGCCTCGTGCGTTGGTCGGCTGGTTTCGAGTCCTTCGCCAAAGATCGAGGTACGTGCACGAACGCCCATGCAGAAACAGAGAGGTACAGGTGACCCCGCGCCGCAAGGAACAAGATTGGGCCATCAGAGATCGTCCGCATGGAATTATCACAGAATGAAATTGTTTGCCACCGAAATGGGGTCACGTCACTTTAAACGAAGCCAGAGAAGACAGCAGTTCCTTCCATATCTCGTGCAACTTCTGACGAAAAACGGCATTCAACGAAGTACCGCAAAACGTTCACCTGTCGACCACATGCAGAGGAACTCAAACACACACACAGTATAGACTATGTGCCGATTTCCGGTAATCCATCCTGGCTTCCCTTTCGGCCACCCGTTACTAAACTGTAGACCGAAGCGGACGGATGTCCAGTGGCGGTGATACTGCGTGCACGACGGCAGCTCCGATCGGGCGGTATGGAGCAGTGGTACGAGGCAGTAGCATCAAGAAGGCGCCTTTGGCAGAGGCTGCTGAGAAATCTCTCGCCAGACTCTCACTCGGATCGGGTGAGCACACGCTAACTTTGTACGGGATTGGCGCTGCTTAACAGCACACGCTTTGCGTACTCCCGTTGAAGTATGCCATACGTAGTGTTGGTGTTGCGCCCGACACCAAGCATAGCGAAGCGAGGCTACCAATTTCAGTATGTCGCTATCTTTTTGTTTTTTGTTGTTTGTTTTTCTCCCATCATTGGACTCTGTCGTCTGCCCCTCTGGCCCCTATCCTCCACTTCTACTAGCTAGACGACCCACCCGGGGTCACATAGGAGGGGGGGGTTGGACCCTCTCCTGCGGTTCATGCCTGAGGTATTTTTATCGCGAGAAGGGTACAGCAATCCCTTCCCTCGCGACTTACGAAGTCGATTATGGTTTACTAACAAACGAGCTTTGCAGCGCGTCGCTTTCATCCTAGACCAGGATTTATTTAGTGAGAAAATAACTCTCTCTGCCGGGACTCGAACCCATGACCTGGCCCTTAGCAGGCTGCGAGGCTACCCACTATCTATAAGAACGTGTCTCCCACGAGCACGACGTTCAAGTTGTTGACGGAAAAGATCAATTGAAACTGCACCCAGATGAAACCATCATTCTACATGGTCGTCTGTCCGCAGGCAAAACTCCGGAAACTGGTTGTTTGTTCGCGCTCGGCGGATGGGCATGCCTTAAAAGGTATGCAGCTCCGACATCGAAGTATATGGTAGTACCGCTTGTCTTGGGATGCTTGAATTGTTCTGTTGGTCAGTATATCGTCCTGCTCAAACCCCTCGCGTCAACCACAAGATAGCACGGGGAATTTCGTGAACGAACGCCGGCTGCGGGTTCTCATAGCTGAGCAATCGAAAACGAAAGTCCCACACGAAACTTTCACCCCAACTACATTTATTTGTAGTCCCCCTGTTTCAAGGACCTTGGCAAGACCTACGCAGTGCGGGGGGTACTACAGTATTACCGCACACACGTCGAAAGTACGGGAACAAAGTGATTTTGACATGTTTCGGTCGAGTCCCGTCATTCTCCGAAACCCTCGTCTACCTGGTGTTGTGGTTGCGGTGGCACCTTCTTTTTCACGATACCTGGCTGTTGGCAAGCAAGGAGGGCTTAGAAGAGTAAGCAGGCCAGACGCCTCGTCTGCCTGCCTCGGCGCAGTTTTCTTATTTTCATCGTTCCTTCCCCCTACCTCGACCTATCTCGATTTCTCAGGTAGAACAGGGCTTGTCAAGTGTAAACTCAGGAACAACTATCAGCGCTTGATCAGCAGCCGGAAGGGCCTGCGCAAAAGCAGTAATACTGATGGTTGCAACAAGGCCAAGAGAGCATTGGCTGCCAAAGTGTGGAAGGACGTCAATCGTACCATGTCGCCGAGACGCCACGGGGCGCGCCCTGGATTTTTTTCGGCCTCTCAGTTGGGCGGCGGAGGACATGTATGTCCGGCGCACTTCGCGGGAGGGTCCAAACACGCCGTGTTCAGGTGCGTTCTTGGTAGGGTCACAAAGGGATCCAAAAGATAATGAACTTCTTGATTTCGCCGCTTTCGTGGTGTAGCGCATTGCCAGCGATGAGGGAAAATGACAGAAAAAAAAAAAGAACTGCAGACCCCCTACGTGCAACCTTTCGTCGTGGGTGTTTTTTCACGGGCATGGCATAGCCTAAGAACTTACTGTTGTACATCTTGTTTGTCTTGTTCTACGTTGCGGTTGTGTGGCCTATTCAATGAAATCTAGGCCGGTCACAAGAAATATCCACAAGTTCCTCCGAATAATTTCTGGGCGCGCAAACAGAGTACATGGCGCCGCCCGTTCGGGGTGTTCCTGGGATATCAACTTTGCCATTGGCAGAGAATCACGCGCATCACAGGCAAAAAATGTCAAGCTTGAGTGTGACCACGATCCGCGAAAAGACTTGATTCGGCGACTACCGACGGATGGTGTGGCGATATACAGCGGGGGAACAAAAACTGCGTTCAGGTTCCGGACGCCAGTCGCCGGGGCACCACTCTTGGGGGGCAATGCCCGGCTGAACTGTTGTCGTATCCTCCGTCCCTGTTGATCATTTGCCAATCTTTGGCACCTATTTTCAGAGTCGCCTTTGCCACGGCATCCACGCTGCAGTTCGTGTCCGGCATGAGCTACATGGCAGCGCTGGTGCTCGTTCAAGAGCCAGTGGAAGCCATGGCTTACGCGACGTTGGTCACCTTGCTTCAGGTGCCGAAAACATTCGAGTCGTTTCATGTGTGACAGTACCTTTTGGGCACGTCACATATGTACCTCGTCAACAAGAACATGCTCTGTTCATGGTTGCAGCAACGAGCACCTCGCATAACATTTTTTCTGTTGGTGTACATGCACCCAAAGTCAAAGCTGCATAGGCAAGACAGAATTCCAACCACCACGGTGTGTCCGACATGGAGCGCGACTCGCCCGACCAAAATGGCTCCGCCATCAAGTTTAACCGAGCCATAAACGCGAGTGATGCTATGCACATCTACGTACACGAACGAATGGTCCTTCCATGGGACTCCCTCCAAAATATCAACGTGCCTCCATCTTTGACACGGCCTCCTCGCCTCTGAAACCCAACGGGGACCTGTCCAGGAGCGAGTGATGCAGGCTCTGTTTCCGCTAGGCGACGTCGATCTCCTCGACGCGTACCACTTGTGCGGCGGTCGTGTGGTGACGTTTCGCGCGTTCGGTGCTGCTCGGAGCCCAACGCCCTCCGAAGCTGCTGCTAGGGGGGAGAGCGGTGATGGTCAATATCCGTTTCCTGGCCAGGGACACCTACGCATGGCGGAAGGAGATACCCGTTCCAAAGTGGTCAGCGCCGGTTCTCTCCGGAAGGACAAAGCCACCACGATACGCGACACCGATGGTGCGGACAGGGCCTGTGGATGGGAAATAGGCGAACTGGAGGAAGAGGTGATAAAATCCAGCATTTAGATGTCGGAGCAAGAAGGGGGGGGGGGGGAATACTATTGTTGTTGTACTCACACACACCCATCAAGCGAAGTCAGCTAAGAACCCTTACCTCACACAACGAGATCAACGGCAGGGGAAACTGTAAAAGTATTCCATACGCATGCTGCCGCAGAGAGGCCGAGACTTGGAAGTCTGCAACCTGAACGCGCATGTATGTGTCTCGTTGGCGGTGGTCTGCCACTCGCCAGCCCACCCGGCAGGTGGTCGTGGACGAGATGCTGCCGCGGCTCGTGCGCATCTTCGGGAAGGCTTTGAAGCGACGGTTGCCAGCACTTCATGGTCACCTGTGCAAGGAGGTACGGAAGCTTACCCGCCCTCAGCGAACCGCAAGCGCCACAAACTGCAGTCACACGAGAGTACGCGCACACCAAAACGGAGCTGCTGGCGTCAGCGCAGGAAAGTCCAGCGCACATGTTACAAATAATAGCACCCATCACTGCATCGGTCGCGACAGAAATCGGATCCTGAAAGCCTGCGCCAGTGTTAAATGGCAACCCCTACGGTGGAGTTTCCGCTCTCGCTTCAACCGTTGCGTATGTAGTCAGCTCGCGGATTAGACGAATCAGGGTGTAGATACTTCGCACATTTTGCGCTTGCCACCACGGCCAAAACAACAACGTCTGACATAAGGTTTCCTACTTCTGCCCCGGTCCCCGTGGATTGGTACCCCATACCGTTACTACTAGCGGGCCAGCGCACATGTGTCGCATGTTGCTCGTCGGAGATGTGTAGCCAGGCAGTCATTTCCCTGCTGATGATCACCACACAAACACCCGTCAGCGGATAGAGTGCCGGTCCCCAAAAAGGAAACATCCTCACAAGAAGCAGAGGCTCAGCTTCTTAAAAAAACGAACAAACAAGAAACATAGCCTAAGAAACTGGGCTCAGCTGCCGGCCATAACACTAAAACATGGTATATGGTAGCCTTCCATAGCCTGTGTTCAATCTGAGACACCAAGGCCTTGGGCATTTCCTCGAAATAGGCGTTTCCAACTAGCGGGTCGGCGTCGAAAGTTGGTTAACACGCCGCACTATATACATCGACCCACAATTTTCCCCTCCGCGATATTCCAATCGAATTATCCGACCTGATTCCTCGTCCGTCCAGGCGGTTCCGATGTCGTTCTTGTGCGCGGAGTGGTTCACCACGGCGTACGCGCGCAATACCCCCCTGCCCCTCGCGCTCTGCGCCCTTGACCTGTTCCTCGTGCGTTTGGACGACGTCATGATCCGGTTGGGCCTCGCCATCCTCGAGGTTTGACAAAGCACAAGATAGGGGAACGCCGTATTTTTCTGATGGTCGTGGTAGGGGTACGTCCTAGTGTTGATCATCCGTCAGGAACGAGATGAGACAATCCCTACGCTTGTGCCGGCGGCCGAACAGACTTCGCTGCATGTCATCCAAAAGCGTTGGAGACATGGAGATAAATTCCGAACGGAGTGCATCTCGGATTGGTAAATGCTTCGCTTGAGGGTCCTCAAACCTGTGGCTCCTTTTGAGGCAAACCTCCCAAGCGAAGAGCTCCAAGGAGCTGTAAGTGCCGTCGTGCAACATGGACCGACCGCAAACCCCAACCGTTGTGACGCGAAAGAAAACGTTACCTTTTTCCCTCGACAGGTGTTAGCACCGTCCTTGAAAACGCTGAACGGGTTGGAAATCTTGCTACAGTACGGAAACCTCACGGCAAACGTTTCCTTTCAAGAGGTGCTGCGGTGTGCGCTGGCCACGCAGGTGAGCGCCGAACATGTGTTCGATGCGCAATGTGGCATGTTCTTCGCGGTGGGCGAAGTCTGAAATCTCTCCTCATGTCTTCAAATGCACCTGTTGAAACGGTGGCTACAGCTGCCCAGCCGCCAATGCCCGGTAGAGTTGTGCACCAAGCATTTGACAACACTACTTCCTTTGTGCAGGTGTGGGTTTGGGTTGTCCGCACAACCAAAGGGGGTGGCTCTCCATCACCTGTTCCACCTTTGAGACGCCTATAACTTTGCCAGTCGAAACATGGGCTTTGAAAATTGTCTTCCTGAAACAGAGAGAATGCAACAATGGAAAAGTTTGAAAAATGTTTTCCCTTCGCTTAAGCAGGTCCAGAGTTGACGTGCGAAAAACGATGGTAACCAGAAGGGCTTGCCTCCGTCTGTATGGCCCTGTTCCCGCCTCTCCCGTCTGTCTGTCCAAACGAACAGCCGCGCCAGCCTCCCTTGTTGCAGAAACCCGGCCTTGACATTCCTTTAAGCTCGTCGGAACAGCGGTCCATGGCACCATGCGCGCTCAGCTAGCACACCAAGCCAGACGACGGATTGGCTGTGCGGGGCCGTGTTGCTTGGTCAAAACAACCGCATGTTGCTCGTACGGTTGAACAGAGCACGAGGGTCTCGATGGGGCAACGAAGATCAGCACGACACTTCGTCCTCCAGAGCGCATGGCCACTCGGAGTCAAAGTTGAGGTCATCGCTTTTGGGCGAAGTACGCGTAGCACGGCATCCCCGAGAATAGCACACGGTGTATGCGAGGATAACACCTTGCCGTGAAACGGTGGTTTGTTGTGACTTGAAGTGAAGGGATGTGTGCAGTCACTGCTGTTGTGATTGCCGTGGATTTCGAAGGAATGGTGATTGCTATTGATTGACTGCTTGGCAGGACAAGCGAAAACTACCACGGAAGGCATGGGGTGGTGCAGGGTTCCGGAGGGGGGCACGGCAGAGACGACACAACTTGGTGTATAGAAGTCGCTGCGGGTACATTGAAGAGCAAAAACAGAGAGTTTGGGGTGCGACGGCATTGGCGTTTGGATCTCAGAACATCGGTATTGCTTGTGACAAATAGACAGAATTCCCTTGAGGGACAAGAGGGCCGCTACGTGGTTGACTTACCGGGTGGCATGTGCACTGAAACCAAGGCAATGAATTGTTGTGCGGAAGGACAGAACCGGTACATGGAATGACAAAAACAGAGAGATTTGGTTGCGATCAAATTGTCGTTTGGATCTAGCAAAAGGTGTTGCATGCTCCAAAGAGACAGCATGCCTTTTAGGGACAAAGAGCCGCCACGTGATTGACTCTACCGGGTGGCATGTGCACGGAAACCAAGTCGAAAATTGTTGTGCAGAAGGACAGAACCCATACATTGAACGGCAAAAACAGAGTTTGGGGCATTAATTAGCGTTTGGATCTCACGATATTGCATGTGACGAAGAGACAGAATTCCCTTGAGGGACAGATGGCCGCTACGTGGATGACTTCTCTGGGTGGCATGTGCACGGAAACCAAGGCGAAAAATTGTTGTGCAGAAGGACAGAACCGGTACATTGAACGGCAGAAACAGAGATATTTGGATGCGACGGCATTGATGGCGTTTGGATCTCAGAACAGCGGTATTGCATATGACGAAGATACATGGTGCCTTTGAGGGACAGAGGGCCGCTACGTGGTTGACGTTACCGGATGGCATGTGCACGGAAATTGGCGATACGTTATTGTGTGCGGGGTGACAGGATCGGTAGGTTGAAGAGAAAAAACAGATAATTTGGAGTGGGATCTCAGAACAACGGTGTTGCATGTCGCGAAGAGGCTGCATGTCTTCGAGGTACAGGGGTTCACTAAATAGATAGCTTGTCGCGTGGCATTTGCACCGAAACCAAAGCGACTACATTGTTGTGCAAAAGTACAGGACCGAGGTAGGTGGAGGAGGGGGGGGATTTGCCAGAGAATCTCCTCCCTGGTCATCCCAAACCCTATCATGAAGCTTGGGCTGGAGGAGAGGTTCGGGTGTTCTTAAGCCAGAACTGATTTTACGCACGAAGTGGAGAATGAAATGCATTGTTGACCGGGATTTGCCAAGGGTTGGTGCACCGCGTGATGGCGTCGATTCGTAAATTCACATACATAACTATCTCCAAATGTGCCACACCCGAGGAAGTCAGTGCCTGGTGAAACTGAGTGCGATAGGTGGTTTGTTCCTTAGAACATGGGGAAGGAAACGAGATACCAGCACGGAGACACGTGCATACACGTCCACCTACATGCTAGGTTGAGTTTCACTATTTAGTACAACCTGGTGAAGGCCGCCTTTCGACTACAGCCACGGCCCGCCCACAAGAAACTCCTATTTTGAACGATGCTCAGTACCTGATTACCACGGCTGACGTGACCCGTTCCTTGTCTGCCTGAACAGTAAAAATGAGCTATAACCAGTGGCGACAAGATGGGTGTGAGAAAATGTCAAAATTCGTCAGAAGCAGAGGCAAGAAAGAACGTGCAGCAGCAGTGCGAAGGTCTCCAACAACTTACCTCGTATCCTACGCCTCCTTGCGAACGAGTGCCGACACTTCACTCACGCGCCTGAGCTTCGATTCCTTATGGTCTTCTCTGTCTCTGCGTCTGTCGAGCTGTTGTCTCGAGGACGGTCTTGGCTTGCTTGTATCATAGCTCAGATTATTAACTGACACACGGTATCCGATCTTCCTACAGCGCTTGTCCGCGAACAATGCTATGAGCTAAAGCAAGCCAAGACCCGGTCTCGAGACACCAGCTCGAGCGATAGAGACAGAGTGAGCATACCAAGGAGTTCAAGATCAGGCCCGTGGGTTTGTCAGGGTTCGCGAAGAACATAAACAGGTTTCGAGGTGAGTTACCAACGACTTATGGATGCACTTGGAACCTCTGGCGAGACCCCATGTCGCAATATCGACGCTTCTGAGACATCGAACAAACGTTGGAAGCAGCAGGGGAAATTACATCACACACAATAAAGAATGGAAAAATAAACAATCAGTAAGATTCGGAAGCACAGATATCAAGAGGCCTTCGCATTGACAACCAACAAGGAGTGCAACAAAAAAAAAGTAGCGGTATTCAAGCTGAAATAAGGACGCCGCTTCCCTGAACACCGGTTCGTTCGGCCAACGACTCTCACGTCGCCACTCTTTGTTGCCATATAAGTGCGCCACATTTGTTTCTCGTTGTACGCATGTTCTTCGCGTTCTTTGCATTCTCTTGGAACAGAGAAGCACAAGAGCTCAACCAGAACGTGCGCTCGCTCGTGGTCACTGCCTTCAAGTTGGTTTGCGTTGGGTAGTCACCGCCTTATTCCGGGTCCGACTCGCCTGCACCCACCCACTGATAGCGGGACCCCCGCTACCGTGGTGGTATTCCTTCGCAAAATGCATGCAAGAAATTACGTTATCACTGGAAGCTTGTTTGTATCATATGCACATGGAGATTTTTAGTCGTTCTTTTCGCTACCCCATCCGTTGACGAGGGAAAGGGATGGCTGGACCCTTCTCGAGATGAAAAACACTCAGTACGCACCGCAGGATAATGTGAGGCACGAAAATAAACGAAAGAGAAAAGCCCCGGTGTTTACCCCCCTCCTGAGTGACCCTGCATGGTTGGTTGTTTCTGTACGAAAAAATACACTTTTAAGTGCAGACTAGTACTCTACACTGAAGTGTCTTAGCGAGGTGCAGAACGGCCAATCGTTCAAGTAGCAGAACCGGCCGCCAGTACACGTCTCACCACGAAAAACGGGGAGACCTGTCGCCAGAATAAATAGGACGAAAACACACAAAACACAGATACCCCGAAAAATCGTGATTCACATAATAGTGTTCGTATGATCCCGAAATACGTCTGCAGCAGGAATACATCGTAGACCTACGGCAGTTAGTGCTGTATGTCACTCGAGATATCACACCCTCTTGACCAATTTTTAAAGCTCGATTACTCCGCAGCAGCAAAGAGTGGTGGCGTCAAAATGGTGAGGTTGGAACCGACCCGTCTAGCGCTTTCTGAAAACGTGCCGTTTGATGTATACTGCTGTACATCCTTGTGTCGAGGAGTAGTCGAGCCTTGCAAATCGGTGTAGGGGATGTGGTATCTTGTGTCACAAACGGGTACGGATATTAGGAGAAACAAATATACACACAGAAAGACTACCCGTTCGAGGTATAACTACACTCGAAGGGGATGTGTTGAAGTCTTTACAGTGAGTAGATATCCGAATAAAATACATAGCAGCATCTCAGCAGTAGAACTTTCACTTACCTGGGGAGCGCGGATAGGCCGAAGTCCTGAGGATCGTATCCAGCACACCGAACTGCATGCAGTGGGCTCACGCACGAGACGAGAGCGATCCGCTGTCCCAAATTGGAGTGCAATCCGCGAACGACCATATCCGGGAATGAAAAATACGATTTTCAGGGGGGGGGGGGGGGGGG
>CACKRE030005210.1:169325-182874 GCA_902602495.3 Ectocarpus sp. CCAP 1310/34
CCCCCCCCCCCCCCCCCCCCCGACTGTTACCAAGAATGAACCTGATTCTTGGGGTCATGATGTGGTGGCTGTCTTGCTGGACCCTTTGAATTTTTTAGAGATGGGGGGTGCGCTATAGAGCAGGTAGACGCTCTTCTGATTCATTCTGGGCAACAGTCTCCATCCTAGAATAGAGGCGACCCATATGGATTGTGTGCGTTTAGAGTGCTTGTTTGCTCGGGGCGGTCGGTCGGTCATGAAACGTTTCGTGCAGGGGGTTCCGCGCCTTTGGGGCGCACGCCCCGGGGAGAAAGATTGGAGAATAAAAACGATAGGTCATACGTGTTCTGTGGTTTTTCGTCGTGCAGGTTGGACTCGATGGCAGCGTGCAGGATGAGCGCCACGTTCCAGCCGAAAGGGAACATCCCCGACCTCGGGTGATGCACGCTCGCTGAAACCAATCCATCCCCGTTCCTCGCGTATCGCGCTCGCACTCCGATCTACATCCCAAGCGCGCAAGAGGGTGTCGCCCGACATGAAGATTCACACGCGGATGCGCTTGTCGTGCACTCCGCAAAACATTTTCACGATCACTTCGGTTTTCTGCTTCAAGGAAGGAGTGTTTTTTGTTGGAACCCATAATCGACCACGCTTCCACTTAAAAACCATCACCAGGTCAGACCTTGTGCCTGCCTCCTGTTCCCATGCAGAGCACACAGGACGACTGAAGTTGGGATAGATTGCCGTCCGCACCAAGAGCGCTGACACCTCATATCACCATAACCGTGCCAACCTCGCCATCATCATGGCCATGGCCACTTGGCGTGTGATGAAAGGCTTCGAGAGGGGCACGACACGCAGAGAGCGAACCGGTGGCTAGCCAAACCTCACCAAACGTCACGACGCCTGAAATGACGACTACAACAACCCGACGTTACCTGTTTCAGGCCCACAACACGACCACTCTCTAGGCCTTCGCGCACGTTGCGCCTCAAATGACCACTGCATCCACCTCACTTGTGTTTTTCAGGCCCACAAAACGACCACTCTTTATAGTCCTTCGGCGTCAACACGCGGTGCTTTTCTGCGCCACACTGCCTCTATCATCCCTCTTGGTGCTTTTACCCCCACTCCACCCTCTCGCCAAGACAAGGAAAAAGAAGAAAATCGGATACGTTTCGACTTTCATATTTATTTGTTAGGCCACCACAAAGCATATTTACATCAGCGATATGCACCCTCGCGCTGTTATCGTGCACACGCACGCACGGCGCAACAGTGCTGAAACACGCCTATTTACATCAGGCACCGAAAATTGGTGCCGGTTTGGGAGCAACACAACAGGAGGAATCAGCGCGCCAGGCACGTCCCCGTCTCCCCTCTCTCTGCGCTTGGGACACGAAATATAAGACTTGTTGTTCATGGCCTTTCATAGATAGAAATGTACGCGTGCATCCGCGAAAAAATCCCAACCTCACCATCGAAAACCCGGCAACTGGTTGAAGGGCATGCGACCAGCGCGCGTGAGGAACGTTCAATAGTCTCACTCCTGCTTTCAACTGCAGCAGCAGCCTGAAACATACCGCACACGTTCACATTCGGGTCCGCCCACAGCCCACAACACCAACAACTCACTAAATCTCCTCTCTCCTGCCCCCCCCCCCCCCCCCCCCCCCCCCCCCCCCCCCCCCCCCCCCCCCGGACCTAATTTTTTCTCATTTCACGCATGGCACAGGTCCCTATTTACAAACGCAATCGACCGCCCAATAGCGCCGCCCTACACCGAGAACCAACACAAGGTGCGGCCAAGCGACAGGTTACCACAGCAGTCCACCAAGACAACACAGATACCCCCTACCCTATGCTCTCTACCCTCCACCCTTCCTTCACCGTGGTACAGCAGCAGCATGCAACAGCAGCAGTACTAGTAGCGGAACGTCAAGGACGACCGCACCAGACAAAAAATAAACGACCAGCGACGAAAACATCCAAACATCAACGTCTGTCAGCCTGTGGCGGGGGAGGTCGCGAAAGCGCGCACACCGACTGGATAATCCCCTCTCGCTGCGGATTGGAACGGCGTCGCCCCCCAACCTTCCCCAAGCGACCCCGCAAGGACTTGACCAGCGCCGAAGCCGCGGACAGAGAGCCGCCCTTCTCCTCCAGCAGCGCCGCCCGTCGCCGCTTTATCTGTGCCCGGCGCACCCGCACCGCCTCGCTCTTTGTGAGCCGCCGCCGGGGCTCGGCGGCGACAACCGCCGCCGTTTCCGCCTCGGGAGAGGTCTTCGGCGTCGCCTTCTTATTCTTGCCTGCCGGAGAAGAGGCGGACGAGGAGGAGGAGGAGGAGGAGCCCGGCTTGGCCATCGAAGCGGCTTTGGGTAAGGGGATAATTTTCACCTCCTTAGCCGTCGGTGATGCTACTACGTCCCTCGGCGGCGACTCTGCTCCTCCAGTGGCAAGCTTAAGCTTCTCCCCGTCCATATTCGTGACGACGCTACTTCGCGGTCGCTGCCGCCGGCGCGCGGTCTTCACTTCCACGCTAGACGAGACTCTTGTCTCTTCCTTTTCCCCCCTTCCCATGTCGTCCCGCGGGTTGCCCATCCAGTCGACGCCCTCTTCCTCCAGCCGCGCCCGCGCCTTTGTCGACGGTGCACTCGACTCCGACTTCTTCTTCTCCGCTCTCGATGACACCTCTGCATCCGCCGTGTTCTTTGCTACCGCGAGTTCTCTCTCGCTGCATTCCCTTGGGTTGCCCCTCCAGTCCAAGTCCTCTTCTTCCAGCCGATCGGGAACCTTCCGCACGTCCTCCTCCTCCTCCTCCTCCCCCCCCGGCGGCGAGCTCAGCTCCGGCTTCTTCAACTTCTTCCAAAACCACTTCGGCTTCTCCGTTTCCCCCTCTCCCTTAGCCGGCATCGTGCTCTGCCTCTCGCCGGCTGTCTCCCTCCCGTCCCGTCCCACTTCTCCCACCCCGCCCCCTATAGCCTTCACCCTCGTCGTCGTCGTGCCCTTTCTCCTCTCGCCCTCCGCGCCCCCGGCGCTCGAGACATCCTCCACCACGATGCCGTCGTCCTCTCCGCCCGGGGCCGAGACCTCCGCAGCCATGACAGTCTCGTCCCGAAACTCGCCGCCTACCTCCACCAGCAGCCTCCGCGTCGCCTCCTCGAGCTCCCTGCCCTGGCCACCCCCGGATCCTTCTTCGCCGGCTTCGGCAAGCACTGCTGTTGTCGCCACCCTCGAGTTGTTGTTGTTGTTGTTGTTGTTGTTGTTGTTGCCGCGACCAAGGAGTGTCCGCAACCCGAAGCCCGGGAAGCGGCGCGGGAGCCGCCTTCGGACGCCCAGGGCCGCCGGCCGGACGCGGGCTGCTAGGGCGGCACCCCGAGATGAGCTGGGGGGTGGGGACGGAGGTTTCACCTCGATGTTGAGGAACCTGTTTAGCATGGTACGGGAAGGGGTGGGCACGTTTTGAACACCTGAGCGGCTGGACCATTGACTACGCGTCCTCGAGAGGACGGAGCATTTTTCGAACAGAACCGACCATCGATGGCCAATCGTTCCTTCGTACTTTGCCAAACGTGTCCCAAAAATATTTTCCCTAATCTATCTTTCGTATCGATATCACTTCCCGCCTTTTCAACCCACCTCCGGTGTCCCAGTACAGCTACCGTATTCTCCTGGTTTTTCCAATGCTTCAAACATTTCCCTGTATCTTCATCCTACTTTTCCCAGCTCAGTCACGTGCACTTCCCTCTCCTTGTACAACGAACATTCCGCGACTACATGAACACGGTCTTCACACTTCGAGCCGCATTCACATTTCAACTTGTCTTCATCGTCTACCTTCGTACATCTTCGGCTACGTTCTCTAAGGCCAATGTCCCCGGCCCTCAATTTGACCTTCAGCTTTGCCCCCCCCCGACTGACCTAGGAAACTATAGGGGTAAAACACTGTTGGAACAAAGCAGGAAAAAACGTTCTGTAAGCTGCTGAAAGATATGATAGTTGGGAGTAATGGAGAAGAAAGGTATGAAAAGTGAGGGCCAGGCAGGTTTTCGAAAGAAGAGGGGGTGCGTAGACCACGCATTCACGGTAGGGAGAATCATCCTTGGTAGAAAGAGGGCGGGAAAGCCGACGTACTGCTTCTTCTTGGACGTGAAAAAGGCATGCGACACCGTATGGAGAAATGGGCTGCGGAAACATTTGTCCAAGTGTGGGATAAAGGGGAAAATGTGGAAAATACTGAAGAATACACCAAAGTGTACGAAGAGAGCTGTCATGCTAGACGGAGAACTGTCTAAATTCTCAACATTGGACAGGAGGTCCCACAAGTTTGCACTTTGCCCCCAACATTGTTCCAGGTGTCCAACGATATGTTGAAATTCGTAGAGGCAGTTGGGGAGGGAGTGAAGGCAGGGGAACCTTTGATGCCGGGAACGCTGGTTGCGGATGATTTTGTTGGGATGTCTAACACCTCTGAGGGACTTGAACTGCAGATTCAAGCAGCCAAGGATGTTGCTGGTAAGTGGAGATTGTCTGCCAACGTTGAGAAGAGTGCCGTTATGGTATACAACGAGTACAGGGAGAAAGTAGTGGAGCATAGATGGAAGTGGGGGGTCGAGGAGCTTGAAGTTGTGGATTAGTACAAATATCTCGGAGTAGAGATCGCAAAAGACTGCTCGTGGAATGCACACATGTCCACGGTAGCGAAAAAGGGCAAAGCACGAGCAGGATAGCTGCACCCGATACTCGCACAATCGGTACCTCGATACACGCGTAAGACTGACAGTTTTGAAGAGCGAAATCGTTGGACCGCTAGGGTACGCCGGAGAAGAATGGAAATACGAAGGTAGTCAAAGAGCTCGAGGCGGCGCAGATGAAAGCAGTGAAAATCATCCTGTAATAGGATGCTCCAGGCGCACAAGTAATGCAGCAGTCAGGGCAGAATTGGGGATCCAATCCCTACGGTCGGGAAGAGCCGCAAGGAATCTAAAATGCAGTACCGCATGTGCGGGATGGGAGAGGAGAGGTTGCCGAGAATTGTATNTGAAAATCATCCTGTAATAGGATGCTCCAGGCGCACAAGTAATGCAGCAGTCAGGGCAGAATTGGGGATCCAATCCCTACGGTCGGGAAGAGACGCGAGGAATCTAAAATGCAGTACCGCATGTGCGGGATGGGAGAGGAGAGGTTGCCGAGAATTGTATGGGAGGCGAAGTAGGCAAACAAAAAGAGGGGTAGACAACCCACGAAGCGGGTTAAGGTTGTTGATGGCGAATAGAAGGAGATACGAAATTGACGAAGGTGAAACGCTGGAAACGGAAGGACAAGATGGGTTTAAGGAGAAGATATCTTATGCTTTTGCCGAGAGAAAGGACAGAATCAAACCAAATAAACCAAGGAGAAAGAGGGTCTACATGTGTACTGAATCAAAAGAAGGAATAGGGTGTGCGCACCCTGGCAACCAAGGACATGCGACAAAGGCCCCGCCCTCCCTTCACAACGAGACAAAAAATGGCACCTCAACTGCTGCAGATGCAAAGTCAGCGGGTTGTTGCAAACTTTCGTGAGCACTGCTGTCACAACCGCCACCGTACAGGCATTTGCTGTCTGCCTCCACACCTCAGCCTGCGTGGCAACACTACCGCACAACCAAACGACCACCCCAACCCAAGTCACCTTGGTTCCGTGAGAGGCATGAGGCACCTCATCACCACGTGCCGGAGATGCTTCCTGAGCACCGGCAGGTTGGCTATGTCCATCCCCGAGAGTGCCTCCAGGCTCATGTGCGTCAGAGGGGGTTCCGAGAACCCCACCCACAGCCGCTTCACGAAAGGCCGGCCATCTCCCACCGCCATGGCGACGACCACCTACATAGGACACGATACGACATAAAAAAAAAACAAAACCGGACCGCCGTGTGGTCGGTGTTTTTGGATTGTTTATTTGGAGAGAGATTTAATGTTCGCGGTAAATTTCAATCTTTTGACTCGCTGCCCCCGAACCACGACAAAAAAAAAACTGTCGGCTGGACCACCATGAAGTGATTCGTGTGGCCGTTCGCGTGTTGCGTGTTGCGACTGCCGAACCCTACAAGCGGAGAAAGCACAGAGAGAGAGAGAGAGAGAGAGAGAGTACGTCCCGCGGGCAACGTGATGCAACGCCATCGGCACGTCTCGACGGCACCGCACACACACACTGCTGTACGGATTCAAAGCCCATTCCCCAGTTTTATGTTTTCTCACCACACTGATACAAACAATGATCGGCGTAAGCGCACGCACAGTAAATAGAAGCGGTTGAAATCACGCGGCGAGCGGATGCAAACCAAAACCAACCAACCTCCGACACGCCAGTCTCAGTGGAAAAAATCGGACTTGGGAGTCAGGAGCAGGGGAGAGTTAGCCCAGGATACTTCAAGGCAGCGACCTTGAAAGGCGAGTGTTGGACATCCACGTTAAGTTTCTAGTAGCCGCAGCCGAATCCAACTACTGTTTCCGCGGATCATGAACTCGCTCGAAGAAAATATAGCGGTAACGCTGTTGCCTCTGACGTGTGTTCTTGGCAAGAAAAGACCGACGTGTCGTGCGTTCGTTCCTTACCTTTCCCTTTATGCCGAGATCGCACAGCTTTACGCGGTAGGTCGGGACGTAGCTACTCAGGCTCCACCAGTTGCGACGGCGGGACTGCTCACCAAGCTTCAGGGAAACCTATGGCGGCAATGGCGGTGGCGATTGTCATCGCCTGGTCGTTATCGCTTTTTCTCGGGAGCAGCAAGGGAGAGCTTTCAATGGTATCCCCACTGCTCGGGAGAAACACGAGACAATGTTCGTACTAGTTTATCGTACCCATGAGACAGGTAGTGGGTGTCACTGATGACGACGAGAAGGTCGACGGTATCAACTTCAGGCAGACAAGATCTTGACAACAACGCATACACGGATAGGCCGTGCTACATAATGACGAAATGCCAGACCGAAATACATTTGCACATCAAGGGGCGGAGTCACCTGGGTTCGCGCGTGACCAGCACAGTTCGGCCATGCTTCTCCCAAAAAATAAAATAAAAATGAAGACCTTTGCACCCCCCCCCCCCCCCCCCCCCCCCCCCCCCCCCCCCCCCCCCCCCCCCCCCCCCCCCCCCCCCCCCCCCCCNTCACCTTTGAGCGCGAGCTGGTCCAATCAACGCCAACCTCGAGGTAGACGATGTTCTCTCCGGCGATTTCTCCGCCTGGCTGGCCGGCTTCGAGCAGCACGCTGTCGATGATGCCGTTGGACGTGCCCATGTTCCGCCGCTGTGCGAGCGAGGTCACGTTCTGGACCTGCACGTACCTATTGGTTGTTCGTTTTTGGCAGCAGTTCATGTGGTTGTTCTTTATTACCATCTTCGTAACGATGTCGTGCATCCAGGTGATTTGCTACGGTGGTTTCACTAGCCAGCATTCGCCACGGCTACACACCGGCAGACTCGTCGCAATATTCATCGTGCCACCAAAAAAAGGCGACCGGAATTTGTTTTGCGAACGCCCCCAGCTCCTCTACTCACAGCAACAGCAACAACAACAACAACAACAACAACAACAACAACAACAACAACAGCAACAGCAGCAGCAACAACAACAATAACAACAACAACAANTAGATATTCCACACCTTATCTTGGGGGGTGTCGGGCCTAGCGTCACCTTGCCAAGGCCCACCCACGAGACGTTGCTCGGCAGGCTCCTCTCGATGCCCCTCGTGATCTGCCGCGAGGTCCACCCTGACAAGAGCGGCTGCCATTTCGCAACACAAGCGCAGCAAGTATCTTTGTTGTACCCATGATTACTTTGGTTGTGCAAGCCGGCGGCAGCTGGGTTGTTCGGTTGGTGGATTCATCGTTTGCTATCGACAATATTAGCACTTTCGTGGCTCGATCCTTCGCATACTGTTCTCTCCGAGAAAAATACGTGGCGCGGAGTGCGCGATATACAACAAAGTAAAAATAAATGAAGATGTACCCCCTTCACAAACCCAAGAAATGAATCAACAGGTCTCCCGACTTCCTGCGAGCTACCCAGGAGATGCTTTGCTTTGGAAAAAAGCGCACATCATCTAAAAGGGGGCAAGAGTCCTCCACTCCCCCCATACTACGAGGCCCAAAGGAGGTGGATGTCTTGGAACTCCTCACAGCAGCGTGGAGGATCGTGCGTCGGTTGCGATGAAAACCCGCCCAAAGCTGTTCGCCCAACACATGGCAGGAGAGCATGCCCTGATTTCATTCTCAACATGATGTTGGTCCAACACATGGCACGGAGAGCTAGCCGTGGTCATGTCAAATGTGCCATGGATCTCACCTCGAGCATGGGCACCCACATAGCCGCCACAGCCGTGTTGAACCACCTGGCTCTTTCAGGCGAGCCCTCGTGCAGCCTTCGGCGCACGCGAGGGGGCGGGCAGATTACGAAGGACACCCATGGAACAGAACGGTGGTTGGCAAACAGCGTTGTTACGCTACACCAAACCAGAAGCAGCGCTGCGAATTTGTTGTCCACACGCGACACCTGATAAAATGACAAAACACCTACCCAACCTGATGGAAAACAGCAGTACAAGGGAAACACCAGGCACCGCCAACACTTGCGTGCAGAATCGTCCAAACTCTCCGGTTGGTCGCATTAGAAGCGGAGCGCCGTACACCCACCATCAAAGGCGCTGACTTTGCAATCGAAAAATGCGAGCGGCATCGTTCTTCGGCCCCCGTTACCATCGGATGTAACTTGAGGCCGCATGTACGGTTCCTTCTCCCTACGAAGCAAAACGAGCCATTTCCCACGCAAAACACTACCCTCTCAAGGACTCTTTCCTTTTCCTACTATTACACGCATGTTCTTTCGCGTTTGGGAACTGCCCCTTCGACGCACGCCCCCCACGGACCTAATCTAGATACCGCACAGGCTCTTTTGTGTCGAGGGCTCCTCGCTGATTGCTGCTCTCTCTCGCTCACCTAGCTACAGCCTCGAACTTAATGTCTGAGGTCATGCGCTCCTTCAAGCACTCCAGGTAGATCGACTCCACAAACTTGAGGTACATCCTGCCGTGTCACGCAAAAAAGGAAAAAAAAACGTAGTGGGAGCGCAACGGCGTCAGTCAGGAGCGGCGGATCCCCCCTTGACCACCTTCATCTCTCTTGTTCCTGATGAGTTTTCGGCGCCGGCAATCATCGCTTCTTGAACATTGGCAGCGGCAGGAACTACCGCCGTTTCACTCTTGTCGGGGCGAAACTATCATACACCGAAAGAAACTCACGGGCGTATAAGACAGCACAATTCCAACAACACAAGAACTCCCAACCTTTTGTGTGACAGCAAGGAGAAACTCGTTCGACAAAGACGGCGTCTCCAAAGAACGGACGGGCATGCAGGCAGTAAACATATTTCTGGGAACACGCAAGCGTTCATCGACGAATAAATCCTTGGGCCGTCCCCGCCTCCCCTTGAAAGCTACCACGAGCGAACTCCAGCATAAAAACATTCCCTGGCTTCCTTAGCACCCAGCAAGTATCCCCCCACGTCCTTGCACGTATGTACGAAGAACCAAACCGCCGTTCAGCATCATTCCAACCCTCCGCTTCTCCAACCGCGGACGGCTTCGACAACACCGCCAACAGCCTCCGATCGTACGACCGAAGCACTCTCTGCAGTGCAGCACCCACAAGAAACAACAAGACTTATCAATAGCCCCAGATACAGCAAGCACAGCAGCCGACCAATCCAATAGCCTCAGAATCAACACCCACAGCAACCGCCCAATCCAGTCTCATACACCCGCAGATATACCAAGCACATCCGCCGCCCAATCCAATCTCACACACCCAGACAGCAAGCACAGCAGCCGCCCAATCCAATCCAAACCAATCCAATCCCAGACACCTCTCTCACACCTGGCTCCCACGAAGCTGGCCGCCCCGCACCATGGGTTCTTCGTCACCGCCCGGCACGCGAAAACCATCGCGCACGCCACCATCTGCGGAAACCTCATCGTCGGCACGGCCTTGCTCGTCCTCATGATGGACAGCCGGATGGCGTACCGCGCGCGGGCGGCGAGGGCCAGCAGCCTCGGCTGTCGGCGCCTGAGCCCCCCCGGTCCGCCGGTCAATAGGCCCTGCTGCCACTGGTGCTGCTGGTGGGCATAAGGCCTACCGCTATCGTGGTGGTGGTGGCCGCGACGAGCGTCTCTGCCGAAGTGCGTCGCGAGATCGCCCTCCGAGTAACCCATGTTACTCCCGCCTGAGACATGCCCGCCGCCGCCGCCGCCGCCGCCGCCGCCGTCTACTGCCCCCGTTGTCTCGCCGCCGCTGCCGGCTGCCGGGGGCATCCCGAACACCATGTTGTCTATGATCCGATCCTCCTCCTCGGAAAAGTAACCGCGCGTTTGCGCGTCGCTGCCGGGGGAGGCTGGGTTGATCACGCTCCCGACGACCGACCGTATCGTTTCCTCGGCGACCTTTGGTGTGTGGATGCAAGCAGAAGCACGTATATACACAGATGACGTACGGCAACCCCGGGGGGGCAGTAGAAAGGTGTCGGTCTAGGGGGTCTGCACACCCACTCATCAAGAGCACAGTTTGGGGGGGAGGGGGGGGGGGGGCTGCTTGCTGCAGTGTACACCCGCTGCCTTGGTCTAGACCCTCGATCGAATCATTATAAGGGTGGAACAATAACCCTACGCCCATTGTCGGTGGTGGGAGCCTCACCATCCTAACGACCTAACGATATACTGCACAAACACAGCGGAGTACCGACCAACTTACTTATTGTACTGTCGTTTTCAGACAAGAAAACCCGCATACTCGAGCAGGAACTAGCCACACATAGAAAGCTTCTCCCCCCCTCCCCTCCTCGTGTTGTATAGGCTGGATCGAAAGCATTCTTGAGACACCTTTTGCAAAGTAGGAAGGCACGATTGGCAATCGGCGATCGGTCCTGTGGGAACAATGTTCCGCCCTCTCGAGGACGCGTGGCCAATGGGCTAACCGCTAAGGAGTGCAAAACATAAGAGTACGCCCCCCACCCCCCCTTCCCCCTCGGCACCCACGTGTATAGGCGCCTGCCTGTTCGCCTGTGACTCGATCTATTGTCACGGGCCCACCCACCTCGGTGGCTTCTGCAGTCACGTTTTCCGCCGCAACACCGAAGTCGTAAACAGTCTCCGCCGTCTTCCTCAGCCCTTTCGCCACAAAACGCCAAGTGTCTGTGATGACCATGGCCGGCGGTCGTTTTTTTGGCGAGAACGTGACGGTAGAGATCGGGCCGCGAAGAGAAAGGGCACGGGGCAGGGTGTTAGCATCCACGTGTCGGACACGCTGGTGTTCGGGTCGCGAAAGCAGACCGCTAGGGCAAGACGAGCGAGACGGAAGAGCTAGGGCAAGACGGGCGAGAGAGACCTACCACGGGGGTGGTATTGACGGCATGGGCGCGGGGGACGCTACTACTGCGGTGCGTGGATTCAAGGGAGGCAAGAGCGGGTGGGGGCAACTAGCTTATGAGTACTGTCGACGGAAAAGTCATTTAGTACAAGCTGAGGGAAGCATCCAAGTCGCTCGGGAGGAGCAGGGCAAAGGAGTCAGTCCATCAGTCCACCAGTCCGTCAGTAGCACCAACGAAAGGTTACCGTTCATTTGATTGATGACGGTGTTTGGCATCGCCGGCAGACGTATCGCTGGCGGCATGTCGACATACACCATGTAGTCGTCATCACGTTCAAGTTGGCTTCTATCCGCCCTCATCAAACGAGGAGCAGCAACACCTCTGCTGCGTGTGTTTCCTTCCCTGTGGAAAACTATCCATCCCTGCCGATCCCCCCCCCTCCCCCCCCATCCTGGTTTGCTCGCCTGTAACACCAGGAACCTCCCTCGGGGACTTGGATGAGACGTATTCAATCCCATCTGCGGGGGTGAGCGGCGGCGTAAGGGTAGCAGCGGTAGCAGAGGTCAAGCCCGAACGTGGAAAAGGGGGTGAGGGGTTGGCGTGCTACTTCGACATCAAGGCTGGGAGCGGGGCATCGGGATCTCCAAGGCAGCAAAAAAAAAAAACAATCAGGAGCCGAGAGAATCTCGCTCGAAAAATCTGGAGGATGGCCACAGCATGCGTTCCCGTTTTCCCCTTCGCCATCACGGGTTCCAAATAGGAGTGTGACGATACAAGGCCATCCAACAGCAGTACAATGTATGATGTAGCGCGTACCCCCCCCCAACCCCCCCTGCACGTTCGTACCGACGGCGTCGAGAACTGCTGCTCCTGCCAGCTTGAAAGCTCCTCCCGCAACCACCGACGCTGCCGTCCCCGTGACGTTCACCGCCCGTGCCAACCCGTTAGTCGTGCGGGTGGTGACAGTCTTGAGGGACCGGAGGAGGCTGTCCCCCTCGCGCCTCAGACGTGATCTACCGCTGTTGCTGCGGTGGACGGGGGTGCGAGGAGAGCGGTGGGAATTGCACGACGAGGACCGTACAGGGAAATTTTGCGGAGGAGTTGTCGGCAAGCGGGGTGGAGTTCGTGGGAGAGGGTGGTTCGATAGTGGCGTGAACGCTTAGCACCTACAAGGTTAAGGCAATATATGTTAAGCTAACTCACCGCGAGCAGATCCTAACCTCAAGGATACATTTTTCTTTTTCTGCCGGTCAAGATGGCTTAACACATACGAAAAAAAAGGTTTGTGCGAGGCCTAAATCTCTCATTCGCTGGATGTACGTGCGCGGTGGCAGCTGTTTGATTGTAGCGTAGGCGTCGAAAGTTGTGTCTGTCGTTACTGCTGTCTAGACTTCAACATCGACGAGGGGGGTCCGCCATCGATACGCCTGCTCTCGGGATGGGAATCGAATGCAGGGGCACCGCAGATTGCGTTTTCCAGGCCCGAAGATACCCACAAGATGGAACAGAAGAAAACAACAACATTCACTCCTGCTGTACATGCTAAAAACATGACACGCTTACCGTTCTCGCGATCAGTTGATTCTGCTCGCGCGCAGAAACAAATCCTGAAAAAAAAAAACGTCCTTGCTCAGGCTGTTTCTTACAGAACCGGATTCTTGATCTGAAAAATCGATTTTTTCGGCCGGACAATAATCCGGCTGGGAAAAACGTACGACCCTTCTTACAGGAACCGGATTTTAGTCAGCGGATTTTTTGCTGGACTGTCATGTATTTTTGAAATGCAGCGCGCGCGCACGCGCGGGTAAAAAGTGCCAGCACGACATACACGCGCACAGCAGCAGACCTCACGCGGCAGACCACACAACCATTGCACAACATGCCCGATGGAGGTGCATCTGAGCAGCCTGAGGCGCTCTTGCTGAATTACAACCCATTGGCGAAGGCCGCTGTCGCACACTTTGGCGACTGCATCGAGGGCGGCATGACGAAGAAGCAGATAATGTTGCAGCTGCAGAGCGTTTGCGCCACCTACGCTTGCCAGGGAGTGAAGCGGAACGCTGGCTTGACAAACAAGAAGAGTAAACAGAAAGCTGCGACCCACGCTTACAAGACAATCGTGGTTCCCGGTTTTTTGGCTTGGCTGCGGGAGCTCGAAGGCTCTCCTG
>CACKRE030005210.1:194683-207348 GCA_902602495.3 Ectocarpus sp. CCAP 1310/34
CCCCCCCCCCCGCCCCATCTTTGATTCTCGACGGGGCAGCGCTTGCGTGGTATAGACACCATTTTTCGCGCTACATGTTTCGGGATACACTGCAAGGCATTCTAAGCAAAGCTACACCTTCGAAGGCTTGTGGGCAACCTCACCACTAGCAATCGTCATGCCTCATCACGGCAGGACTACCGATCTATGATGCACCCATACCGATCGTCAAATATGGCAGGTCCACACCACCAACGAGCACATGAGGGATAAAATACGATGACTTGACGAAACACCACCCGTGATGCCGCCACATGATGAGCCAATTTCATCACATGGGAGGACGAGACACACACGCGCATGCACAGAAGACGACAAACGATATCGACATGACATCACATGTCTTCCCAGTCGAGGCGGTCGATTCGGCTGTAGAACTTGCCCCTGGACATCTCCTCCCTGGAAATCCTCCAGTAGAACTCCGGCATGGAGAATCCGCCCTGCGTTCCCAGCTCCGTCCGCATCGTCTGCACGAACTCCTGCTCAATCACATCACAAACCATGGAACGATGAATTGAATGTACGTCAACTCTTGGAGCGAGAAACATGCAACCTGTAGGATGAATCGAATGCACGTCAACTCTTGGAGCGAGAAATATGCAACCTGCAGGATGAATCGAATGTACGTCAACTCGTGGAGAGCGGAACATGCAACCTGTAGGATAAATCTAATGTACGTCAACTCGTGGAGCGAGATGCATGCAACCGGTAGGATAATCGAATGTACGTCAACTCGTGGAGGGAGAGACGTTCAACCTGTCAAGAACACGGGAAAACACCACTGACTGTCAGAAGATGGCGTGATATCTCGCCGCAAAACCGCCAGTCGACTTCTCCGCAACTCCTTTTGGGCGACGGGAGCAGATCTCGACTTGCGCGGGTCGCTCCGACATCACTTGCCTTGCAAACGCGTGTACCATTCCCTTCTATTTTGAGTTGAGCTCAACCATCATGTGTATAGAGAATTATATCTCCTAGAAAAAGCGTACGCATGAAAGTCCCCACGCTTGACATTCGGCACAGGCCCATCTTGTTCCAGGGGTGACGTGAGAAACGTCCTCTGGGGTATGCATGCACAACGTCTGTCTACCCCCCGCCCGCATTTCCTATGGCCCAGTCAAAAACAGCGCGGCGACAACAACAAACGCACATACAAGGGAATGGAAAAAGAGGATTTCCCTTGCTCGTTCGCTCGCAGTCATTCGTGCCAAAACCGAATGTGATTATGCATCCTTTGTTGGATGACTGAAAGATATGAGAGGTTGAAAAGTTCGCATTTGCCGCTACGGACAATATTACAAAGACGGGAGGCAAACAATCGAAAGGCTTGCACTTCCCCCGCACCACACCTCGTCGTGCGTGATGGTGATCAGTTGGAAGTTGGCCTGCTTGGACCGGCTGCTGATGATCTTGGCAAGCGCGTGCGCCAGCCCCACCTTTTCTCAATTATTTTTCGATTCATTTTCATCGTATTTTTCCGTCAAAAAGCGACGAAACGGACAGACAGACGGCGTCGGAGACACGGAACGATATGCTTCAAGAAATCGCTCGAGGTGAGAGCAGGGGGGGGGACGGAAAATATGTGATGGGCTGGTCGTCGGCGTCGCATGCACACACTTGCTCGCGAATCGTGCTCGCATCATGAACAAACGGGAACTGTCCGCGAACTCTCTCAACGTGCCAAGTCTCACCCCAGAAGTTAATGCAACTACCAGAGACAAGGCCAAGCGTCGACGAACGTCCGCAAAAAATCATCCCGGATATATCTTTCGTATGCTACTTCCTTGGCAAAGACATGGACACATACATACAACGAGGGCGGGGGGCCCCGTGGCTGAGTGGGAGGCGGCTTGGTAACGGAGTCGAGACTCAAATCTGAGCGTTCGTCTCTCGTGCACATCAGCTTGCACCGCGATGAGACAAAGCCAAGCATGTTGATTGATGCATTGTTTTCCGTTGTACGCCGGTTGCTGCCTTTCTGGCTACGGGTCACGCCGGATTGAGCTGCACCGCTCGACCAATGCCTTGCACTCGGAGACACGAAGGAAACAAAAGCAATTACGCCTACAACCACCTCAGCCGCGATCCGCACCTTGTTGTTGTGGTCGAGGTTGGTGGTAGGCTCGTCGAGAGCGAGGATGCCGCAGCTGACGCAGAAAGTCTCAGCCAGAGCAAGCCGGATCACCACGCTCGCCTGCACACGGGACGGGGGCAAATACAAGACGCGACGGAGAGGAGAAGAGAGCAGAGTTGTTGTTTGGTTGCTGCGATTATTATGGTGGCTGTTATTCCCTAACAAAAAAGATCTGTTGTTGGTGTTGGCAATCTAACAGCAAACCCCATCCTGACACCACGATTACCTTAATGCAACAAACGAGGAGGAGCAAAAAAGAAATACCACTAACCTACTGCTTGTGAAAAACCACAACATGCGCTAGATTGACAATACAGAAACAAGAAACGACGAAGATCGACCGGAAACAAGAGTTTGTCTCGACGACCAAGCTTCCAGAATGTCGGCTCCGATGCCGTCTACGCATATGAGTCGTGCAGTTCATGATACCATATACACGTACGTACGCTAACCAGCCCAGAGTGGCATAACATCATCTTCGTGACCCCGCATCGTTTCCGAAGTAGGCGAGTTCAGACCCCTCCCCCAACTACGTGGTAGGTAAAACAATTTTGAGTCACCTCTGGAAGAGTAGGAGGGAAAGGATTGGCCATCGGTGATCGGCCTAGTGCGAACAATGCTCCAAGCTCTCAAGGACGCGTGGTAAATGGCCTCTTACATAAGGCGTGCAACACATCAGGGTGCCCCCCCCCCCTTCCCACTACGTCTCCGTCCCTTCCCGTCCCGTCTTTTCTTTTCTATGTGTCTGTCTACCTCCCTCACTCTCGCATCTGGCTTACCAGAACCCTCTGACCGGCGCTACAGCGGCCCTTCATGTCCAAGGTGGCATCGTTCTTTCGCATCACCACCCGGTAGTTGTAGGACCTGGAAATGTACGAGATCGGAGTGACAACGCAGAAAAATCAAACAAGTCCCGTCTTGCAGCAGCGGGCGCGTGGTTTCAAAACCCCTGCGTGTGGCTTCACGCCGAACTAGGTTCCGCTTGCGGATAGCTCCAAAGGCAGCAACAACAACAACGGCGCAATTGCCCCTTCCGCCGAGAGCGCGCTTTCCACTAACACGTCAACACTGGTGCCGCACACAATTCTCGGAGACGAGACGAGACACAAAAAGCGTTCACTCAGCTCCCATCAAATCTCACAGAGTGAGGCGGCTACCCGGTTTTTCAGCGCCGCCGTCGTTACCGTGAAATACGACGACCACATAGGTGACACAAGATAGCACACCCCCCTGGACCGATTCTCGAAGCTCGGCTACAGTACTCCACGACGAAGATGATGCCACGGTCAAAGTAGTGCGTCTTCGGAAGCTCTCCACGGGGACGGTTCCAACGTCGACATTTCTGGGGCTGCCACTCTTTCTACTGTCGAGTTATCGAGCTTTGTCCAGGGGTGTGTGCTACCTTGTGTCACCTACGACACACACTTTCGAGTCTATGCTTATCAAAAAAGCCGCCTCTTGGCTACCAAGTACGCACATGCTGCGCCCTTTGCGTGCGTGGAAACCCAAAACCTCTCCCTCACCGCTTGGCCTTGCCGCTATCCTCGTCGTCCCCAGAGACGATCTCGATCATATCGATGTCCTCGCCGGAGTATGTCATGGCCCAGAGCTCCCGTATGATCTTGTTGATGTCGGCAATCTTCATCGTGTGGAACCGGAGCAGCGCCTGTCGCGCACACGTGTGTGAAACGAACACAAACAAAACAAGCGAATGCGACAAGGACGATGCAAAAAAATAAAATAAACGTACACACGAATGGGTGCTGTGCAGCTGGCCACACGACCAAGGGGAGTGTACTGATTTAAATGCATGCCGTGGTTGGTAAACAATAGACCTTGCATGCCTACAATGCCGGGACAGAGCGAGCGGCGGGGCGGGGGGGGGGGGATCAAGAAATATTGTTGAACTTCGAGACAACTCTCAGTCATGAAAAAAACGCAAAAAACTGCAACATTGGCCGCAATGCAAACGGGGTAAGCACTTGGCCAGGACAAGTACAGAAGACACAACAACAACAACAACAACAACAACAACAACAACAACAACGACTACCTTGTCGAGAGCGGTCCAGTACTTGTCAAGGTCCGTCACTGCCATCTCGGTGGTGCGGTGCTCGATCATCTTCCGACGGTGCTTCTCCTCGATGTTCCTGTACGTGTCCGAGTTAAGCTTCGCCTCGTACCCTCGGATCTGCCCCTTCAAGCCGTGCAGCCGGCCCTTGAGTTCGGCGCGCGTCTGCGTCTTGCCTAGCCTCTCCTCTTCGATATCTTCGATTTTCCTGAGGAGGAACAAAAGAAAGAGAGAGGGAGAGGAAGCAAATGGTACCGCCAACACAACAAATGTGGCGGACGTCTCAGAAGAGTAAGAGAAAGCACCAGATTGCATGCGTGCACACGAAAACAATAGTGTCGGAGGCTAAATTACATTATCTGATATGTCCGTCCCGAGAACCATTAATAATCGGGGGACTACTTCCAAGACACCCGGGTCTTCCGCATGCCGCGTTCCGCCATCGTCATCGGCAGACGCACCGCCCGCCCCACCATCTTCTTGGCTAACACAAACACGCGCACACACAGCTTCCCAGACACAACGACCAATGACGTTGTGCAAATTTATTACTACAGTGGTCCCGAGATATCTACGGTCCCGAACAGCGCGGTTCCCCATATGTCGCGGAGAAAAGTCCTTGGCACAAACAACCTAGCCTACTACAAGTACTACTAAATTACTGGACCTTCCTCCAAAGAGCTGGTCCCGATTTAATGCAGCGATTTTTGTCTGCCACTGCACCGCGATATACCGACCACTACTGCTGTACCACGTACCCTCGGACGTTCTCGCTGTCGGTCTTCGAGATTTCCTTTTCCACATCGGCCACCTCCTTCTTCTTATCCTTCAACTCCCTGATTGCAAGGGAGGGGGCAAAAGAAGAGCCACGAGCAAATAAGCAGAGGCCACGAAGATCAGGATTAATACAAAAAACAAAAAATTCCGTACAACGCCAAGGATGCTTCATAATTGCAATTTGTTGAGTTCGAAAGGCGCAAGAGAGCGGCGTGCGTTAACCCGGAACAGGCCCGCTGTTTTTCAAGAAAAATAAAGGACGAGGGGTTTACCGCGCAATAGCAATCGAGGTCACTCACACACAGCAAAAACAAACGAGAGTTGGAGAAATATGCATATGCCAACGAAAACACGCGTCGAATGTCCTTTCCCTCAAGCGCGCTGAAAGGAGCTGTAGCGCGTGAACACAAACCGCAACATGCTATTCATCGAGCAGCACGTTTGTTGCGGTGTAAGGTAACATATTGCAAAGGAAGACAAAGAAAAAAATAAATATATATATATGTACGGGGGGCATCCATGCCTTGCAAGGGCGCGGTAGTCGATGTTGTCCTTGAGGACCTTCTTGTGGTGGCCCTGCTTGTCCGACATCAGAACCTTCCCCTGCATCGTCCGCTGCCAAGACGGGAAACAGAGGGAACGAAAACAAAGGGAGAGTGCAAAAACATGAGGGGGGTCACAATAATGTGCGGTGCGTGTGACCTCGGACAAGGGGGAATGGTGAACGGGTGTGATGGCAGACTTGGCAAGCATTTGGAAAAACGGTTCTCCGGCCGCACCTACTACGGTAGCGTTTCCGCCTCCGCAGTCTTAGTACAAAACACAAAGTAAGACAAACATAGTTCACGTCCGCCCCGACGTTGTTCCGTGTCCAAAAAGAAACGTGACCAAAGAGGTTCGCTTCAACCATGCTTACCCCTCCCCCCCAAAAAAAACAGGAGACCAAGTACCAAGAACGCTACGTTACCCACACACACACCAAAAAGGCTCATCATGATCAATTACATCGTTCTCCCTCGCGCCCGCCTCGTTCTCCGCGACGGTGGTCTCGGCCTCCTGCAGCCTGGCCCTGATGGACTCGAGGACGTCGGGAAGGTTCTTGGCGATGCCGGCTTCCACGTCCCGCTGGGCTCCCGAGAAGGCCCTCAAGTCCGTCCGGCACGCCTGCGCCGTGGTTCGGAGGCGATTCTCGGCTGCCCTCGCCTTGTCTCTGGCCCTGTAGACGGGAGTGGGGTGTAGACTCATGTAAGCGCATGCCGTTGTCCTTAAACCATGACCCCGCATCCCTACAATGCCGGGACGGAGTCGTATGCCGGATTTTCGCCATGGGGGGGCGTACTCTCATGACTTGCATGCCTTCGCGGTTAGACCACTGATCACGCGTCCTCGAGAAGACGGAGCATTGTTCCCACAGGACCGATCACCAACGATGGCCAGTCCTTCCTACTTTGCCAAAGGTGGCTCAAAAATGTCTTCCCTAGTCTACCTATCCTACCGATATCACTTGTACCGATATCACTTCCCGTCTCTTCAACCCACTTCCTACGCCCCAGTACAGCTAACGTCTTCTCCTGGCTATTTTCGCCATGGGGGGGTGGCTTACTCATGTTTTGCATGCCTGAGCTGTTAAGCCATCGACCACGCGTCCTAGACGAGGAGGGAGGGGGTCGAACGCACATCGTTCACGTGTCCAGAAATCGGAGCATAAAAATTGTCTCTCTAGCAAAGATTAAATCTATCGACGGGAAACACGTGCCAGGCTACAGAGGTTTGTACACTCAATCCGTTGTGTCGGGGGAGTCCTCTTTTTTCGCCCTGAGAGTGCTCTCAGAGACCATCGTGAGGTTGGAAAGGCAGCAATTCTGCTTTGACTTTAACGGTATGAGTTCATGACAGAGCTGTACAAAGTAATCTACGCCGGCGACGACGACATTTTACAGGGAAATAGAAAACTAAGTGACTCCCTCTGATGACGCTCGAAAACAGCAACAAAGCCCGGTGCTTGCACAGCACACACCTTTATCCCAAGAGGTAAGAGTTAGCCGTCGTGCGAACCTCTGCAGCGCCTCGTGATGCTAACATAGTTTCGTGCATCTCGTCAACGCCAGACAGCGTTGACTTCCCCCACTCCCAAACATCACACAGAAAGACTTAACCAGTCAACTTCCATTTCCACGTCCTAACGTTGCCTACTCCCCCAACCTTTTGTCTATGGCGTGGTGAAAAAAATGTTCAACCAAAGCAAGATGGTAGAAAAAAACAGGTGCAGACACCTTGACCTTCTGAGCTGCACACCCAAGCAACAACCAGTGTCGATGACCCTCGTCGTCAAAAGGCAAGGAACACCTGTTGTTCTGCTTGATCTTCTCCTCGACCTGCTGACGCAAGGGCTGCTCCTTGGCCTTGAGATCCCTGAGCTCTCCCTCCAGCGATCTCTCTCGTTCGCGAAGCATCTGTAGATTATCGCGCGCGAGAGAGAGAGCGGTGAGCGAGGTTGGCACAAAATGCACACAAAAGCTCATCAAACCCCGCTCCTTGTTGAAGCATCAACTTAGAGATGTACTACGCTAACGAAGGGGGGGGGGGGGGGTACTCATAGTCGTGCATGCCGTAGTCGTTAGACCATTGACCTCGCATCCCTACAAAGCCGGGACGGAGCACGCCGGGTTCTCACCGGACCAGGCTCTCACATCACCAAGCGCGAAGCGCCGTGAGATATTCGGCGAGTCGCATGAAGGGTGCGCTGCATCCTGCTAAGGGTGTTCGGCATCTTGTGCTTACTTCCTTGCGTACGGATGACAGCTGCGTATGAATTAATTTATTTTCTGGTGCTTTCACTTCCAGAGACAGTTGTAAGCACTGTGTAACTGCCTCGAGGGTGCTTGACCATTTTAACACAACGTGGTGCGATCATCCCCCTTGCGCGGAGTGAGGGTTCTCCACCCCGCACAACATGATCTACTCGACCACCATTATGGTTACCGCCAAAAAAAAAACCGGAGGTAAAAAAAAAAAAACGGTAACCTGGTTGCCGAGTTCACGAAGTGAATTGGCTTGTTTTACAACGTCTTTGCCAAGCGACGAAAACCCAATCCCGATGGCAAACACCGGGGGGGGCGGCTTGTTTTACAACGTCGTTGCCAAGCGACGAAAACCCAACCCCGATGGTAAACACCGGGGGGGGAGGGGGGGGAGAGAAACGGGAGGGGAGCCACAGTCAGCGACCTCTCACCTGTTCCCCACACGCATCTGACGATCTTATGTGTGTGTGTGCGGGGGGGGGGGCACATCTTTTTGTTTACATAACATATACCATGAAAGTGTACACCTGCTGTGTGTGTTTCAAAGACGAGCAACCCGCACCCCCCATCCCTTCTCCGCAGACCTAACGTAGTTCGCATCATACCGAACGCTAAAAAATAGACTCCCCGGATGCCCTACCTCCCCCCATTGCTCCCGCTCTTGATAAATAACAACGACTTTCTGAGGTTGCAAAAAAAAAGGACGTGCTCAATCCCGGCTTCATCGGACTGTGAGGGTTTGCAGGAAAAACAAAAAAGGGTGCATGAAACAACGAGCACCCACCGTCCGAGCTTCACCTCGAAAGGAACTTGTTGTCCGTGGCGAAACGACACATGCGGGCGCAACAAAAATGATTCCCCGTCTCCACCCCTTCTCCGGTGCTCGGTCTCCGACGGATGCGTGCCGTCACAAGAGCCAAACGACTACTACTCTGTTCGGAAAAAAAAATAGGAACCGTTGACACTTAAGTTCATATGTGTGCCCGAATGGTACGAGGCGAGCAAATGACGAGTCACCCTGCCCCCCCACCCCCCACCCCCCACCCCCCCGCGTACGGTGTTGTTGAGAAGTAACTCGCCTGCCTCTTCTTATCGAACTCCCTCTTGGCCTCGAGGTCGTTGAACGCCTTGTCGTAGTCCGCCTCCCTCATGTTCCTGTTCGTGGTCACCTCGTACTTGCGGTTACCCAGGACCGTAAGCTCCTTCGTCTTGGCCTGGTCCGTTCCGTTCCGTTCCGTTCCGTTCCGTTCCGTTCCGTTCCGTTCCGTTCCGGTTCGATTCGATTCGGTTTGAGTTGATTGGACAGAAAATAGACACGGCAGGAGAAACAACAGAAGGAGCGTGTTGCGATGGACGAGAGAGAACTTCGTCACATGTTCTTGTTCTTGGCCAAACTTCCCTTCTCTTCGAGATCGTCGGTCAACCCCTTGCTGCACTTGTGGGTACCACCCAGAGAAGACCGGCGCCTCCCACTAAACACAAACGCCTGCACAAAGACACAACCGATGGGATACTCGCGAAAGCCAAGAGAGAGAGAGAGAGAGAGAGAGAGCGAGAGAGAGGGAGGCACTAAATATCAAAATCAGACACGCCGAAGCCACCAACACTAAACCGCGTGGGTCTCTCCGGGTATTTGTACCAATTTCTGCGGCCCCTCTACATAGCCAATCTTCACAAATAAAGCATGCGTCCATCTGATGCGTGCTCCGCTCAGTCGAATGCTATTTCGTGGAAAAAATTACACTCACAGAATGACCACCCATTCAAGATATAACCATAGCCGAAGAACATGTGTTGGAAGTCGTATTTCTTGCCATGCGTTTGCATGTGCCCCAGTCCTTCGCAATCCATACAAGCTCCGCGGGTTGCTCTTGCTGCCACACCTACCTGTACATCGTTGATGACTTTGTCCTTCTCGGCGGTGAGCTTTCGGAGGCGTTCCTGTGCCTCGCCCAGGGTGCCCTTGTTCTGGTTGTACCTGCACAACACGTCATCTTGGTAAACCATGTTTACCCACCTCTTCATTTGGGTTCATTCGCCATCCGATACCGCTGCCGCCTCCCCCCCCACAAAACAAGAACTAAGCCGCTAGGAATAATGGGCTAGGTTTGTATGAAAAAAAAGGATGGTTTCGTGAAGAAAGGTACCTAAAGCGGTGGATCCTACTACACCAATGTATCCTACTACGTTGAAGTGGTACGGTGCTCGACGGCGGTGGCGACGACACCGTGCTAGTGCTGTAGAAGATGAACCTCGACCCAAAATTGGCGTTTCGAACCACCGCTCTCAAGCGCTGTACAGTATTGACTCAACTCACCCCACGCAGGAAGCATTCGGCACAAGACGCACATCGAGCGCGCATGTCCGGGTCATCATCAGGAGAAATAACGCACAAGAAACTTGGCACCGAAAGAGTTAAAAAAAAAAAGCAAACAAAAAGCTCTCACGATGGTGTCGAGAATAATACCATGGTGGATGCTTGTGGAGATACGCTGTCGTTCAACTCTGGAACCCGTGAAATTCTGAAACCGTTGGGCGGAAACGACCGTTCCAAGAACGCCCCTTGGTTCCCCCACGTCGGAATGTGTTCTCCCGAAGCTCGCAAACATCCACCGTGTCTCTTTCCTTCGAGCATATACATACCGTGCAAACGTGATACCTGGAATATACAGTCTCCCGCCGCTCTCTGTCACAAGGGCGGCCGCAATAGCCGTACAAACCGTGCCGCAAATCATGCACGCAATGCATCGTACGTGGCGTTCTAAGCCACTCGCCTCTGCAGCTTCTTCTTGGTCATATCCACCTCGACGCGAAGAGCCTGGATGCGTGCGGCCTCCTCTGCGCACTTCTCCACCTCCCTCAAGTCCTCGTCCACCTTCTTCCTGATCGTTGATTCATCGTTTTTCGTCAAGGGTGACGAGGGGCACACGACGGCTAAGCGACCCACGCAACCCCGGAAATGAAAGACAAAGACAGAAGGGGTGTGAAGATGTGTGTTACCAATATCGACAAAAAAACTTGAGGCATGGAATGTGGTCACATGCATGTACGCACAAGCAATTAAGCAATCAGATAGAACGCATCATCACGAGTTCCTTGCTTGGACCATTGACTATTCTACTCTGGTATCGCGACAGAGCTGTAGGGGACGAGCCAGAAAACCGTTTCATTTTCAAAGCAAGCACCAGCAAGAAGAACAAGGCGCTAGACGCACACCTACGCAAGCAAGTTGTGTTCCACTACCTCGAGATCAAGAGCTTCTTCTCCTCCATCTCCTCCCTCTCCAGCTCCTGCTTCTTCTCACGCCCCTCCTGCTCGAGCCTCGCCTGAGAGGGGGCGCCGTCACACGTGTTTTGAAAGTTAATTTTAGCTTCGTGAAAATATCAGACGTAATGCCATCGTCGTTTTCTTAGGTTGGTTACAGAGGAGCCAGACATGACGTGACGTGTCACCTATGCGTGTGGATCGGTGTTCGAATCCACGTTCTCGAAATTTTGACCAGTGTTTCCCAGTGATTACGTCGACGGTTCGGGCATGAGGGGACAACACCCGAATTTCATGGGATAATGAGGATGTCACATTGTCATACAACAGCAGTCGCAACAGCAACCACGAGAACAACAGCAAGCACCAAACACCAACAACCGAAGGATCAACACCAGCAACAGCAGCAGTAGCAACAACACCAGCAACACAGCAGCAGCAGCAGCAGCAGCAGCAGTACTAGCAGCGCCGACAACAAGGAGAATCGTACGCAACCCACCTGTTGTTCCTCAAGCTCTGCCGGTTTAGAGGAAAGCCTGAAGCGCTCCCTCCATTCTCCAGCAACGTTCGTCAACCTGACCAACAGAGCAAAGACCAACAGCATCAGCAAGAGCACCACCACCATCAATGATCAACGACCGCAGCAAACAACAACAACAGCAGTCAGCCAGCGTGCCAAAACAGAGAACGAGACAAACAAAATCGCAGGAAAAATACCGCAAACAAAAACAGCTTCCCCACAAGGGTCGAACGGAGTTTTGCGGAGTACGGAAAACCAAAACATACTTACTGCTGGATGGTTGCCACGCACGCCTGGTGGCTTGCCACCTTCTGCTTCGTTTGGTCCTCGTCCCGCGACTCTGCTACTTGGTCGTTTTGGATCCGTATCAGCTCCTCGTGCTCCTGCCGGCAACAAAATCAAACAACGCGTGTCATGTGTAAACACTCCATTTTTTGTTGTGCTTGCGTACGGAACCTGTTGTCCCGGTAGTCTACAGTAGTTGGCATCCTCGAAGACTACGGGGGCCAGGGGTTTGAATCCCGGTGTAAGCGAGCTTTTCTTGCAAAGTGAGTTCTCTCGCTTCCCTTCCTGGCCTGGGTGGAAAGCGCAAGTTTGTGTGTACACAGAGGGAAGAGAGTGCTGCACTCTTTCCGCATTGAAAATCGAAGGCAAAGTACCGCAGGAGGGGTGGAGGCAGGGGTCCTCAGGGAGACGAATCCTCCTGTGTGACCACGGGTTTGAACAAACGGCACAAGTGCTCTGAGCGCTGGTTTGAAGTGAAGACGAAAAAAAAAGAAGACTGCTGTAGACATGCATACTACACCCCCAGCTTTCGTCTTCCGTCAGTAGGGAAACAACAACAACAACAACAACAACAACGACCTTTTCGCTCAGTTGCCGCCGGCACGTGATGCAGCACCTGTCCGTTTCGGCATGCTGGAGAACCTGTTGGTGTTGATGTGGAGGGGTGTTTCGCAGACGGCAGCCGTTCCGGAAACGAGAGAGGGAGGGAGGGAGGGAGGGAGAGAGCGAGAGAGAGAGAGAGAGAGAGAGAGAGAGAGAGAGAGAGAGGTGCGC
>CACKRE030005210.1:214728-230003 GCA_902602495.3 Ectocarpus sp. CCAP 1310/34
ACCCGGCGTGCTCCGTCCCGGCTTTGTAGGGATGCGAGGTCAATGGTCTAACGACTACGGCATGCACGACTATGAGTACACCCCCTATCCCCCCGCCTTCCATAGGAAGCGGGCTGGAAAGGAGGGAAGCGATAACGATAGGATAGAATAGGGTTGCCAAAACATTTTTTGAGCCACTTGCAGTAAAGTAGGAAGGAATGATTGTCCATCGGTGATCGGTCCTGAGGGAATAACGCCCGGTCCTCTCGAGGACACGTGCTCAATTGTCTTAACGACTAACGCATGCAAATCACGAGCACGCCCTCCCCCCCATACATTGTGCGATGCACGAGATAGACGCGACGTTCCATGTCGTATTAGGGCAAAGGAATCGGGTTGGGGGGCTCACCTGGGGCTTCCGAGCTACCGGCGGCGGAGGCGGAGGGCGCAGGGTTGAAGATGTCGTATTGCGAGCAGAGGCTCTTCATCATGCCGTCCCGTGCCGCCACTTCCCGCTCCTGCAAAGAAGAAAAAAAAAACACGTTTTGCAGACACGTGGCAGGCGTGTGCAGGCCTACCGTGAGGCTAGGCGAGTGAGCCACGCCGCACACATGCCAAGAGAGTGACGGTTCAACAAGGTGCACAGTAGTGCGGCGGAGTACCACGAAAGCATTGGTAAGTGCAAGCAAGGAGGAATGTTTCGTGGGGAGTTAGATTAGTGCACTGCTGCGGTGCCGGGAACTATCCGAAGCGCACCTTCGCCAACACTAGACTAGAGCAACAAATGAGCCCGAACAAGAACAAATATACTAGAGAAAGCCCAACCATTCGCTGGTTGGTTCCCCCCCACTCCCTGGTCCAACACAAACAAAGCACACTTCTATCAAACCCCACCCCACTCTCCTCTTTCCCTTGCTTCGTATCCCATTTGTGGTTCACGAAGCACACACTCCCGGTGCCCTCCAATGCCTCCTTCCTCAACTAAAAATGCTTCGGAAGGGTACAATACGACGACCGACCCAAAGCTTTTACCTGTTGGGTGAGCTGTGCTTGGACGCTGCCCTGCTCCCCCTGAAGTCGGTCCTTCTTCTTTTTGGCGGCCTCAGCCCTCTCCCTGCACCGGTCCGCCTCGTCCGCGTAGAACTGAATCTCGTCCGCCTACTCCACCAAGAGACGATTCATGTACCACAGCAACAACATCGACAACAAGAGCAGCAGCAGCAGCAGCAGCAGCAGCAGAAGCGCCACCGTCACCAGATCAGGACTGATTGTCGAACAAAAACAATGATCACACCGGCCTGCTAAACGGACGAAGAAAGGTGCCCAACGACTATAACGACAACAATAGCTGCACACCACAAAAATGAATCGGTCTTCATCGACGAGTACTGAGGGAGTGTCAACACGGTACGCCAGGAAAGCAGTCACCGATAACCTACTACAGGCACTTGAAATAACAACAAATAGAAGGAGGAATGAAAGCATGTTCATTCGTCCAAAAAACAACTCACGACAACGGCGAGCTTATCGTCGAACTCCTGAAGGTTCTTCCTTAGCGTCTCGTCCGACTCGGAGCTCATCTCGCCGTCGCCGATGTTGTCTCGCTTCTCGGTCATGCGCACGTCCAGGTCGCGGCACGCCAGCAACAGGGACTGCTTGCGCTCCTCCAGCATCCGCACCTATACGGAGGAGAGCGATACGTCAAAACGACAATTTCAGAACAGAAAACAAACCCCTTCTTCCTCCGCGGGGAGCGCGGTTTTCTCTCCGGACTCGGGACTGCTGCACATCCACGCGCTTCTTACTCTAGCGAAAAAAGAAAAACAAGTATAAATATATGAAAACGAAAACATACAAACCTCATCCGCCACGGCGCGAAGCTTCTCGAGCGACTCGGACAGCTCCGCGGTGCGCTCGTCGATCGCCTCGATCTCCTTGCGAAGGTTGCTGTACGTCTCGGTGGAAGCGTCCATCTCTTCCTTGAGGTCGTTGGCCGCGCGCAGCCTCTCTTGGAGTGCGGCGAGATCGACCTTCAGCTCCTGCAGCACAGAGACGAGGCGAGGTAGACGACGATCGCAAGGAAAACAAAAGGAGTGAGACATCGTGCAGGCGCAGTCATGTGCACGGGGCTAGGTGAGGCACGTCTACCTCCGGATTGATCCCACAAGAAGCAGCACGGACCAGAGCGCCGCCCCTCCTCCTATCTCTCGCTCTATCTCTCTCTTTGTCTTCTCTCTGCCTGTCCCACTTTTTCTCGTCCTCCGAGCTCTCTCTCTCTCTCCCTATATCACCGGTCCATCCCGCCAAACCCGCAAAGCGTGAAGACCCAACTCCGACTCACCTCCAACCCAACCCCCCCAAGCTCCATTCGCCAACCACACACACACGAAGCCCCGAACCCAGTCGAGGACCAACTCGCCTTGACGGTGGAGGCGTACTCCTGCTTCGTCTTCTTGATTGTATTCAGGGCTTTGGCGTAACCCTCCCCCCACACACACTGCCAACCCATACATACAAAGCGAACCCAGTCGAGGATGTACTCACCTTGACGGCGGAGGCGTACTCCTGCTTAGTCTTCTTGATGTTCTCCAGGGCCTTGGTGTAGCGGGCAGACTCGAAGATGTCGTCGAACTTCTTCTTGACCACCGCGCCCTCCTGCAGGGGCCAGCTGGCGTCCTCCTGGTGGCAGAAGACGACGTTCTCCAGGATGGCCTTCGACACGCCCAGCCGCAGCGGGATCTGACAAAAAAAAAAGAAAACAAAAAAAAATCAAACATACTCAAAAAAAGATAAAGTTAAAGGGAGCTTAGATATAAATCACAAGTAAGCCCGATATCCAGTCTATTTTTCTCCCACTCACTGCCAAGAGTTCAACACATCATCCCCTTCCGACTGTGGTATTATCTCGAAAGGATACTCTTTCTGTGAGGGTAGACATATTTTCTGAAAAGAGCCCCACGAGAAAAACAAAAGGAAGCGCTAGACCACACGTAGGTAGCCGGGAGTGTTACACACGGCACAGCAATATGTGACACGAACATGATTTGCTAGTGGTATGCTGCGAGTATGTACTGTGGTGCGGATGAAATCGGTCGGGGTGCACTCACATACTTGGTATCTCAGTGTGTTTTCGACCGGGAAAATCCCGGGGTGCATTGAACAGAACGAGTGCACGTTGGTCTGATCCTTGTCCGCGGTTGGAACTAACGGTAGAAACACTAAGCCCCTCACTGAAGTGGCCTGCCTGGCTGTGAGCGAGGCTAGTGAACCCCGCCACCAAATCTACCAACTTTTTTAGCCCGGCCCCTCCTGTTTTTCCGCTCCGGCAAGCCACAGCAACCTCTATCCGCTTCGGATGTGTGCTCGATAAACACATGGCATAAAACAAACAAAACCAAAGACAAGATCACCAATGATCCCTGCTCGAACGGCACGGGGAAGGCGACGACGACGGTGACAACATCATTGACCTAACCCCGTGGGGTAACCAAAAAAAGAAGGAAAAAAAAAAACACACACACTGGATTTTTGGTGATCCCCCCAGGATTACAAGCAGGTGATAAAGAAGAGGAACTCTGCACCAACTCTATTCTTGTAATGCAACAATCTTCAACCCATCCGCAGGTCGAAGCATCGACAAGTCGATCCAAAAGCCCGGATCCGCCCTCGAATATCGAGCTGCAAGTATGGAAAATCACTGTGGGGGAACTTGCAACCCGTCTTGATTCACCCTCCTTATCGCTGCGTTTTCAACCTATGGTCTTGGCAAAGGCACAAATCGACTTATCGGAGCCATCGCCAACCACTTGGTATTTGAAGCCTTCTGCAAGGGTAATTTCGACGACGAAAAACCCTTGCTTCGCCTAAAGGCTTTTCATACCATTAGGATTCGGAGACGGTTTACCTTCGAGCTGGCTCGTTTTCTATCGATACGAACTCGTGATGTTTTCAAACGCCATGGACTACTGATGGATCGATTCCCACCACGGCCAATAGGTTGGGATCTCGGTAGTAGTGCAGATAGAAACGACCAGGATGGCAATGAGGGGAATTCGTTTGGCAGCCATTCAGGAGGAGGAGAGGTAACGGGAGGAGGACGAGACAGAGACCAAAGCAGCAGTCGAGGAGGGCATCATGGCGTAGAAAAGAGCAGGAGCTTCGAGCCGGATGACCTTCCCCACAACAAAAGACGCAGGACCAGAGAAGAACTGCCAAAGAACTGCTGTCAGCATGATGATGAGAATGATGGTAGCAGTGAAAGCAAGGAGGATGATGGTCAAAGCACTCCAAAACGAACTAGAGTGCAATGTAGCAGCCTTCGTAGACGTGTTAAGTTTTCTTCTATTGCTACCTACCGTCTTTCATCCGGAGAATAGCTTAGCCTCCCCCATGCCGCCCCCTCAATGGGTGGCATTTAGAAGTGTTTTGTGTTTTCAACCGCACTAAGACTGCCGTCTCTTCATGGGTCAGCCGGTTAGCACGGTCGATGCTAATAGCAACAACACACACACACACACACACACACACACACACACTCACGTGCTTGTCCATCTCCGTGCACTTGTGGTTGATGCTCACGCTTTGGCCGGAGTCGTTCTTCGTCCTGCGAAACATCATACACAAACAAACGCGCACATGCGCGCACCAACAATCAGCTCACCCGCGACTCTGCAGTTCACGCTTCGCATGAGTTCCAACGTACTAGTTGTAGAGCCACACGGGGACACGACGGTAATAACACAGCGGTGAGGGCCTTCTCATAGGAAAGTTGGTCGCCAAAAGCAGACCAGTAGTCGGGACACAACTTGAAACGGTATAGAAAGGGCTTGGCGACGAACCGTTTCACACGCGTTTTGACCCATCGAGATGATCTATCCCTCTGCTAGTTGCGGAGCAATCTGAATGAAAAAATTGAATTCCCCACGGAGGGGGACCTCGCGTCAACCACGGTGCTCCTAGACCACTGACGTTACCTGATGACGCCATCTAGCGCCTTGAACTGGAGGGTCTTCCGCTTTTGGGTTAGCTGGAAGGACCGGATCACCACACCCACCTGGTCAATGGTTCATGGGATTTCCACAGAGCGGGGAAATGAAAACAGAGGGACACGGAGAGGGCACGCGCAGATCAAGGAGGTGGTGCTTGAGGGAATTGTTTGCCACACAAAATAGCACAACAGGTTCTCTCTTTGGACCAACGAGAACTCCGTTCGCTAAAATAAACAAGGGAACAAGAACAAGATTTCGAGTGTTGGACGGTTCTTCTCATGCATGAGCAAGGCAAGCAAACACCGAAAAACAAGGGTAGATATTTGCAAATACTACGCATAATTTTTTTTCCTTCTTTCATCTACAAAAAAAAAAAGGTACTCGCCGTTCTGTCCCTCGCCGAGAAACGAAGCTTGATGTTGGCCTTCACTTCGTTTGTACCCGACACCTGTGCCATGACACAAGACACATCAACAACAGCAGCAGCAGAACAAAGGCATTTCGCAGCCGCAACGGTTGGTACGTGCACGTCGCGCATGACGTGCCGCAACCAAAAATCTAGTATGATAATCCTGGATAACATTGCAACGTAAAGCTCGTGCGCGCGACGGATACGGGGGGATTGCGCACGTTAGGATTATTTTCTCTTGACCAGTTTTGCTGCCGTGTGCTTCGATACGGTAACACGTTTACCATATGTCCCATAATAGTACTGTCAATACAACTGAGGGAGGCAGGCGTGCATGCAGTTGAAAACTCTGCCCCCGTCGAAGACGAGGTGGAAAATGGTATCCTAGCAAGGAAGCAAGCAAACAATTTGCGGGACACGAAACGCTCCACCTTTCACGCAACAGGTACACATCGCCACAACCTGATACTCACGAAAAGGAAGCGCGCTCTAACCCCCCTCCGAACCTACGCACCCCCCTTCCTTCTTCGTACATGTAGGGCATCAAGCAACGAAGAAAGAAGCGAGCGACCGGCTAGGCGCGCGTCCGGGGCAGTCACACGCGGGTCAGATCTCCGACATCTACCATGAGAACAAGAGCACCAGAGAAACAAACACTAAAAAACATCCAAGCCTCTCACCTTGGGGTCGTGGACGAACGACTGGCCGTTGCGCGCACCGGGGGGAAGTGCGCCCGTGCACGCGTACTTGAGGCACTCGATAACCGTCGTCTTGCCGCAGCCGTTCGCCCCGACGATCATCGTCAGGGGCGTGTAGAACTCGATCACCTGTCATCGGCGCCAGGCCTTAGCGTGCTCTACAAAGGCTTTGGTATCTCTTTTCGTCCGGGTGGGATGGAGGTATTGACATAGGTGTACAGGCACAGCCGTCACCACCGTGGCGCTGCCTTTCTGGAGCAGGACGTTGTTGGGGTCAAAAAGGTTATGGTGTGTACCGGGACAATCTGATAGAGTCGCAGCAGATAGCGGCAGCGAAAACAGTACGCCTCAGGTCAGAACTGAATTGACGAGGGACAAACCTCGACAGAGCGCTGGGAGCAAAAGCGAAAGGGGATTTGCTTGTAGGCGGAAGCGGGAAGCCTCGTGTTGAAAGATTTCTCGAGCCAAAAGCGATATACAAACGGTTTCAGTATCCGTGTCGGTTCCCACGCGTGTTCGCTTCCGGGTTGGCGGATTGTCTATCCGTCTGTCTGCCTGTCTTATCTGTCTGTTTCGCCATCCTTCCGGGACTCCCGCCTGTCTCTCATGTGCCAACGTTGCTGTCCATGGGGTAGCTTCAGGAATGAGTTTCGACAAGCCACACTCTGCGCAACGTTAATGAGCGACCGAACCTGTCATCAACCCTCGCGGCGGCCCCAGAGTCTCGGCTAAGGCATCGGGGATTTGGGGCAATATGCAATGGTTCTCTTCGCCCCCCCGAGTTCCCAACATTGCCACACGGTTTCCCGTCCCACGAGAGACACACACCGAACCCTGTCAATAGCAATGAGTGCGCTCTCCAGGGCATCACCACTGAAGCGAAAGCAAACCGAGGGTAAGCCCATGTTCAAGCCTCCTCATTAACACGATCGATCTCCGCCCCCGCCCCACACATGATATTGGTTGATATTGTTCAGGCGAGCGTTTCAGCCCCTGTTGAGTCCGCTCATTTGCCGTTAAGAGGATGGGTGTTTGTGTCTTTTGTGGGGAGGGGGTTGCGGGGAGGGAAAAAAACCGTGAGGCCAAATCGATTTGGCCGATCGACAAACAGGAGGGGCAAGCATGCGGAGTTCGAGCATCCCGATATCGACCATATGCTGGATCAGTCGCGTTCTGAGCTTGACTTGCGTCTCGAGTACAGCAGTACCTCACAATACATCGGTTGCTTACCCAACGGAATTGTGCTGTATGCCAGCCATTGCTTGTTTCGAGGCGGAGGATTCGTGTTTGATATCCTTCCTGTAGGTTAGATCGAAAATGGATTCCTGCGGAGGAAATGACCGATGAAAGGCTCCCAATAGTACGGATTACCGGATTGAAAGTGGAGATTGTCTGGATGCTTGTCCCGACCCTCTTGATTCCGTCACTATATTCAAAGGATTTCAAGCAGATGGTTTATTCCCCGGTGTCAGGATGAATGAACCAGCGGGTGAGATCAGACAAGCTTTCTTGACACTTAGTACGAACAGGACCCACCATTCCTCTCCCTCAGTCCAAAACCCATTTCTAGTGGAACGGTCGAAATCATTGGGTTTCCATGGGCGAAAATAAACACACGGTAGTCTACAATCTGACGGATTGGCGAAACAGACAGGGCGCAGCGGATCATATTCAACACATTGTCAAGGATTTTTCAGCAGAGTATGGTAGAAACAGCTGTGGGCAAGGGGCGACAAAACAGGACGATTGGGTGTCTCCCAAAACTCTTGTTTGTCCAGGAGGCACAGCAGTCAGAGCAGACGCCATCAAGGAGGCGCTTCGACAAAGAGGATGTTGGCTGCTGCTTCGATGCTGGCGGTCTGCTGCCTGTCTCTATTTTCAGGCTTTCCAACCCTACGGGCAGCTAGCTGCACACAAGACGATGATCATTGCCCACATGGAATAGCAGAGCCTCAAGGAACTAGGCACACACCCCACGTGTGTGCAATCCCGACGGCGCACACAAAAGACGGCGGTGTGTGTTTTGGATCAACACGCCCGAGCAACATCTTGATTTTGAAATGCAAAATCATGTTTTCAAAATGTTGCAAATTTGCAGCACATCATGATCAAGGCCGAGGACTCGACTGTTCGCCCCTTCTGCGCACAAACACACCAAACAACGAATCAACTGAGTTCCACCTTTAAGCAAGCCACACGAGACCAGACCGCACCTGCTCTCGCTCATGGCTGAAGCTTCTGATGCCGCGGATGGAAAGCTTATGGATCGACGCCATGAGCTCACGAGGTCACGAAATTTGAAATGTCAACTGGAGCCGCTCTCCCTTTCGGGGATTATCCACAATCCACAGGCTCCGTTTCAAGCGCAGTACCCCCCAAAATGGTCTGCTAGCAGCGACAAATGGAGGGCAGCGCAGCACACCGCACAATATAGCGGCGTTTAGTCACTTTGTGACTGCTTTGAGTCACCTGTCACCGCTCTGCTGGTGCTGGCTGGCTCAGGACTGCGGCACCCTCTCGCATTGCTCTCGCTCTCGACCAGAGGGGGGCACCCGGATGGGAGGAATCCTGGGATCGTAGGGATTGATCATCCGATTTCACCGCATGTGACCCATGCTGTGTCGTAGGGATGATGCATATGTGCTGAGTGTCCAGATATGTTGTAGCGTTGTGCTGCTCGCATTGGAAAACAACGCTAGACTTTACGCATTCGTTGTTAGGAAGCGCGTTGCGTGTGTGCGTGGAATAAATTTTGTTCACGTCAAACCATAATATTACGGTTGTTGTTGTTTGTTGTTGTCTTCACATTAAAAACCATCCCGGTCTCTCTATCCAGTACCTCCTTCTGTCTCAATCTCTCCATACTAATCCATCACTTGACTCGGCCAATTTCCGTGGTCACAGGCTAACGTACCTAGAAAAGGTATACCAAAATAAAATGGACCCCAAGGGTCAGCAGAGCGATAAAATACAAGAAAACAAAATATAATCAGAAACAAATAAAATAAAATAAAATAAATAATTAGACTAGTGGAACGGCCGCACCACCAGCCTGGGGGGGTAGCCTCCCACTACATGGAGGCAGGTCGACGGCCAAAGGAAGGGGCGGGGGTACGTGCCAGTAAAAAACAAAACAAAAGACAAAATAAAACAGAATAAAGCAAAGACGAGGACACAAACAAACTCGCACAGAGACAGGGATATCCCTAGAGACAGTCTGAACGCGACAGCAAACGGGGGAGAGGGCAACAGAAAAATTAGTCGTTGAAATTCGACCGCAACATGTCACGTCACGCGGTCGGTCTCTTCTCGCTTGCTTTCTTCCCGCCGCGCCGTTTCCTTCCGCCCCCCTACCGCCCCGTTGATTGGTGCCGTATCTAGACTATTTTTGGGCCCGCTGTCTCCTCGTTTGATGGCTCGTTGTCGGCTGGCCTCCTCCTTGCCCTTGTGCCAAGAGGCCATGAACCTCTCAGCTCCCTGTAGCACCCCCGCGTGCCACGGTACCCCCCCCTCCACCTTCGCCGCCTCACTCCAGACTAACTTCGGGACTCCGAAGACGCTCGGCTTGTCGGTCGTGGAGCCGTACCTGGCTTCGAACATCTTCATGTCGTCCTTCAGGCATGTCAGCCAGTTCTGCTCCGGGTTTCCCTGGCCCGGGTCCTCCCCTCCCACCAACTCGCCGAACATCAGCCGTTTCGGAAGCCGCCCGTCCGGCTGTCTTGCCACGGCCCCCGCAAAGAGCAGGCGCCGTTGACGGACAGTGGCCTCCACGCTCTGGCAGCCGACCCTCTTTAGCGCCTGGGCGTATGACAGCTGCCGGTAGGTGCCTCGTTTGCGCCGGTAGCCGATGACTCGCAGGAGTAGCCGGTGGTGTGTCGTCTGCAGCATTCCGTAGTGGTTGCGGCGTGGGGACCATGTCATGCAGCCGTATAGCAGTGCCTCCACTGCCTCCGCCTGGAGCAGGCGGGCTTTGAGGCGAAACGGTGCTCCCGGTCGGTCGAAGAGCTCCGTGGCGTATCGCTTAATGCACGCCCACGCTGCTTTGCTCCTGTGGTTGATCTCTCGGGTAAGGTCGCCCTGCTCGTTGACGAGGCCGCCCAGGTATCGGAACTCGGTCGTCTGTGCGTACCTTTGCCCCGCTGCTTCGATGGTCAGCACCGGCGGTGGCGGCGGCGGCGGTCGCTGTCTCTCCTTCACCCGCATCACCAGGGTCTCCGTCTTCCTCTCCGACACCGTCAGCCCGAACTCCCGGAACACCTCCACGATAATGGTCATCATCCTCGCCAGGCCGTCGGCGGACTTCGACACAACGCCGGCATCGTCGGCATATAGCATCCCCCACACCGCCCTCCGGACTCGGTCCAGCAATCCCTCCCCCCTCCGTTCCTCCTCCTTCAAGTACACTAGGTCCCGCACGATAACCTCATCTTGGCTGAACCGTGGAACACAATAATCAAGACCTAGTCTAATTGGGCACTTCCCGTTTTTTCTCAAAAAAAAGAAATCTGTCAAAATGTCCTCTCCCGCAAAAGTTTATTGAAAAACACACACTCTTTCTCAACTTTTGCATGCAACAATTGAGCAACACGCACACTTGGCGGGTTCAACAAGAAGCCTGTTACATCAGCTGTCGAATGACGCTGGTTTCATGCCCATCGAATAGTCACAGCACGAAGTGAATGGCGCTAAGAGCAGGCACTTTGTTGAGTAGCTTTGTGCGTCGGTGCCTTGGGCGGCTTCCGCGATCGAATGTACATCGCCATAACTATTGGAGTTAGGCTCGTAGAAAAAAAAGAGACCGGTTTTGGGCTCTGCAGGACGGAAATAACGCAATAAAAAGGTGCACTTTTTTTTCGGGGTTCTGAACCATATTTTTGGCGCCAAATAAGTGCGGCGGAATCAAGTTCACCGCCTTCCCGCATGTTTCGCAAAAAGTGCACCAGTGCACCCCGGGAATCGAACCCGCTGGGTCGAAATAGATACAAAGGAGACCTCTTCCGTGATCCTCCGACAAAAACTCCAACAGTTACGGGCCGGTCCGTCTGGCGGCCAGAGGCGGAGTCTGACGGGATGCAAACAGTAGACGAGGTCGGGGACGTGCAGGTCGGGGGCGAGGACGGGAAGGTGGAGCTAGCGTGCAATCCCACCAGCTTTATTGGAGCCGACGTATGGCGCGCGTTCCCCGCCCCCAAGAATTTCAAGGAGACGTACACGTGCCGTGTTCGTAAGGCCTCGTGTTTCTGCTCGAAGTAAAGGTTGGGAGCGTACCTGGAGTGTAAGGTGGCGAGCATCTACCCTGGTCAAGTTGGCGTGGTAGAGAACAGATCGGGCTTGAGAAAAGCCGACCTGGTTTCAGTTGAGACTCAGAAGTAAAAGGGTGAGGTGTTGCAGTACGACGCCCTTGTTTTCAAGGTCACTCCCGGTGGTGTAAAAACATTGTGGCAATTTGAGTAAAGAGGACATGTATGTTTTTGTCGATGTTTGGTCGGTTTTCTGCGAGGTTTTATGTATGTGTGGGCTGGGGTTAGAGCTGTGGTGTGGTTCATTTGAGAATGTCATGTATCGCATTTGTTTTTTCGTTCATGTCGGCAAGGAAACGGTCGAAAATCAACTGCTGTGAGCGGGGATACACCTTCTATTATGTCGTTCGTTCGCATATATACTTCTATTGCATGATAACCACATTATTTCTAGTGCATTTTGCCATAATTTCACATGTTTACATACGTGGGATGTCTCCAGTGTCACTCCCGCACAGAAGCGGATCATGGCACCGACGAAACAGCGCTTAAAATGGGGCAAGAAGCAACTTTCTGAGGGGGTCGACAGACAGTATTTTGCACCCACCTAAACCCTGGTCACGTACCCCCCTCAATACTAACTCCAACACAAGAATAAAGAACCCCTCAAACACCACCCTTCCCGACCCCTGACCCACAATCTGACCCGCGGAATCGGTTCCTTGCGGATAGAGGTGATCAGGGGTGCTTTTTCAGAGCTTAGCCGGTACAGCAACACCCTAAACCTGAACCACGGACACTCGATCGCGGAAGGCGCCCTTGGCGCGCGGGGTCCCGTAGTTGAGAGATAAAAGAGCCAGTGGCGTGGTCGCCGCCAACGGTTCAATGGAGGAACTACGATGGGCGTGATAGCCTGCTGCTTTGGGATGGAGCGTGATAGCTCGGGTGTGGTATCTCTGAATGTGGTATGAAAGCCTGTTGGCGTGATAGCCGTGGTGCGAAGGCGTGTGCAAGGACGTGCAAGTACAGAAGGCGTGGTAGCCGGGTGGCGTGATAGCCGGGATTGGCGTGGTAGCCGTGGCGTGATAGCCGGGAAAAAGGACTTGATTGCACACAGGAAGAAGGAAAAAAAGAGGGAAAAAAGAAGAAGTGGGCAGCCACAAAACACAATCACCATATCCGTTGTAGACGCACCTATACCCCCACCCTCAATCCTGAAATATGCGGCAAAGTTGGAACCACCAAATCTAATCCATAGCAACTGCTGAACCCCATACTCCCCGCTCCATTTGCTCGGAAATCTTGCTTGCAATAATCTGTCGATGCTGTGAGTACGTCCAACAGCCCCCCTACTCGCTGCATCGGCAAGATTACACCCGGACTTCAATATACTATGCTTACGATCATCCCACACCAAAAACCTGAAACAAAATACAGCGCAAGACATTCCCTTCGTCTCAAACTGTATTCTTTTCCTAACACTGAAGACCTTTAAACCAGAGACATTCGTTAGAATTCCCATCGGTTTGCATTCATTGCCAACCATTCAACCAGAAACACTTTCGACAATTTCTACCGGTCAACCCTGACCTCAATTTCTCAGAAAATCAAACAAATCAATACAAAAGCCAACAAATCGGATAAGACAAAGACATAGATAAAGCTCGAAGGCAAAAAGAATCTCCTGGACTTTTCACTTCAAATTCATCACGTAGTCCCGGTGGAAAACAAACTCTCTCTCAGGTAGCGCCTTCGTGAGGAAATCGGCATGCTGATACTGCGACGCTACGTGGATGATCTCTACCTCCTTCTCATCTACGAGCTGCCTGAGGAAATGATGCCGCACGTCGATGTGCTTCGAGTTGGAATTCGAGATCGGGTGTTCTGCGATCTGTATAGCACCTTCGTTATACTCATACAGTGGAATGCATGGCCGCAACTCCTTCGGCGAAATGAAACGCCAAACCTGCCTCAAAAACAAAATCTCCTTCCCCATGTCCGCCATTGCCACGTATTCAGCCTGCGTGGTAGACAAAGTCACACACTTCTGAGTCTTGGAGAACCATGCAATTGCCCCTCCTGCACACATCACTACCCCTCCCGAAACCGACCTACGGTCTGCCGCACGTGAAGCGTAATCCGCGTCGGCAAACGTGATCAAAGAAAATCCCGAAACCGNACATCATTACCCCTCCCGAAACCGACCTATGGTCTACCGCACGTGAAGCGTATTCCGCGTCGACAAAAGTGATCAAAGAAAATCCCGAAACCGCCCCCCTCTGAAAAGAAATCCCGAAAGAACTAGTCCTAACTGCATATCCTAAAATACTAAGTGCAGCCTTCCAGTGAATCAACTTCGGTGCACCAGAGTACCTCGCTACTGCTCTCACCGAATTCGCGATATCCGGCCTAGTCAACAGGGCAATCCACAGCAGCGACCCAACCAGCGCTCGAAACGGGTGCTCTACGCTCGGCTCGTCCGCGTCGAAGTCCCAAAGTTTCCAGGTGGTGGGCAAAGGAATGCCTCCCCCCCACTCCACACCATATCTCTCTCCCAACTCTTCGGTGTATGTCTGCTGTGAAATCGTCAGCCTACCTGCCTCTCTGTCCCTCTCGTAATAGCAACCGGAGTACCACTTCAACTCCCCCAGAGACTTCACCGGCACGTACTCTCCCAGGTCCTTCCCGAATTGATCACATCTCTCCTTCGTCCCCACTGCAAAAATATCGTTTACGTGAACTACTAGAAGCAACACTACTCCCCCCCTTCGACAAAACGAAAAACACAAGAATCAGCCATGCACTGCTCGAACCCCAAAGCCAAAAGACACTTCTTGAGCAACGCGTACCACTCCCTAGATGCCTGCCTCAAGCCATAAAGACTCTTGTTCAACTGCACTATCTTCCCCGACAACGCACCACATCCTTCCGGCATTCGCATGAAAATATTTTCATTGAGAGGGGCCCTCACAAAGGCCTGATCGATATCGAAGTGACACAACTCCAAGTCAAGCTCACACGCCAAAGCTGCCAACATACGAACACTCGACGAAGCTACAGTAGGTGCATACAAATCGCAAAAGTCAATGTACTCCTCTCGCAACAAGTCTAGCCTTGGCCTATGTAGGAAAGCCGAACGCATCTACCTTCCAATCAAAACGAAGCTTCGACTTGATGCAGTCGTCTATTCGCTGCTACGGTCCAACAATCTTAAACGCGTCTGCTTCTAGCAATCCAAACACCTCACGCTTGGCCGCATCCATGAACTGCACGCTGTGTTCGCTCTGCTTCGCCTCTCTGAAAGTCTGGGGTACTCGGAGGTCCTTGGCGTGGCAGCGCGGGATGTCGGGTCGCAGGAGAGGCGGTTCCATCTCGCGCATAGCTGAGTCAAGGTCGTCGCGCGTCGCAAGACGCGCCACAAGTCCAAGCGGAACGCCCCGCTTAGACGGACCGATCGACCAACCATTCCCCATGCGTCCCCCCTCGCCGGTGTCCACCTCCGGCAAATTGCCCTTGCTCTCTCTCACCCCCTCACTCTTCGCGAGCTGCTCGCCTCCGCCCCCCTTCTCGCCGCCCCCCTCCAATCCTGGCCGGAGCATTGTCTTGCCGTTCATGACTCGCCGAGCATCCAGCATGGAGAGGAGGACGTCTTCGTTTACTTGAGCCAGCAGCCCCGTAGTGATCTCGGTCGGAGGGAGAGGCGTGGTGACGGCGTCGTCCTGCAGTGATGGGAACTGCCGATCCACCGATAGGGCAGAAAGCTGCTGCTGGGCGATGTTGCGCGCTTCCGCTCTCGTGCGTCCTCGGATCCGCGGATCTCCCCCCTCGCCTAGCAGTCTCGAAGCGTGGGGCGTGAGGGGTGCGTACCCCTGTGCGGTCGCCGACTGTCGGGTCCGCCGGTCTTGGTGCGGTTGCGACGGGGACTGCTCAGCCTCGATGTATGAGGACGACCAGTCCGGGA
>CACKRE030005210.1:235534-253619 GCA_902602495.3 Ectocarpus sp. CCAP 1310/34
TTCGCACACTCTGGTATGACAAGCAGGAGTTGTACGAGACCACCGGGAAGGGGCGAGGCAAGGCCACACCAGCGTCGACGACGGGCGACGTGTCATCACCAAGGAGAAAGAGGATGGACTGCACAAGTTCATCAAGGGCGAGCACTAGGCGGGACGTCAGGTCTTCCGCCGTACCGTCAAGGATTACTTGGAGTGTTCGTACGGATTAGAGATGTCAAATCGTGCCGTGGGAAGGTTGCTGCAGCGCCTTGGCTTCAAGCACCGTAGGGGTAGGATCAAAATACCACCGTTGAACGAAGAGAGGAAAAACCGCATCCGCCTCTTTCTTGTTAAGATGGACCTCGCGAAGAGGGCCGAGGGCGCTGGGGTCGCAGTCATTGTGTACATGGATGAGAGCTTTGTTCACCAGGCGCATGGTTCCGCGTACTCGTACTTTCCTTCTGACGATACGGGGGTTATGCAGGATGGGATAGGCCGTACAACGGGGAAAGGTTTGCGCATGATCATGGTGCATGCGATCGCGAAGCACGGGCCCTTGGCCGAGCTACAGGAGAGATTTCCTATCCGTGAGGGTTGGTTCAAGGCTAAGGAAAACCGTGCGAAGAAAATTAACCCTGGGGAGGCGGATTTCGAAATGTCAGATGAGCAGACAGCAGAATTTCTGTGGCAGGCCAAGTTGGCAACTGGAGATTATCATAACGCCATGACGGATGGGATGTTCATGCAGTGGTTGAAGCACCGACTTACCCCGGCCTTCGATGCGCAGTTCAAGAACAAGAAGATGTTTCTCGTTCTCGATAACGCCTCATACCACCACCACTGCTTTGACGAGGAGCTCAAGGTGCCCGAAACCAACCGTAAGAAGTACAACGTCGAACTCTTGCGTAAGTACGGTTGAACGTCGTTCAAGGTGATGCGTGAGTCGGAGGGTAAGGCTGTTGAGTACAACTTTGAGGTGCCGGCGCACGGGTCGTTACCCAATGCGAACGGCAAGAACGGCGTCTGCAAAGAAGAGATAGCCTCCGTCACTCGGACGCACTTCAAAAATAAATTTCCACAGAAGCTCGAGGAAAAGGCTGAGACGTGCATGAGGGAGAAGGGGTGGGGGTACATGCCGACTTTCCAGCCGATCGAGCTATTCTGGCAGCACGGCAAGCAATACGTGAGCATTCATTTTGAGAAGGGGCGGAACATGTTGGATGTCGGGAAGCAAACCCGTCTCGGTTGGTATGGCGACCCGGAATGGGACGGTCAGGAGGGGGGGTGGAAGGCAGCCAATTGTGGAAAATTGGTGGAACATGCCATTGGCAAGATGAACGAGTGGATCGGCCTGTATGGTGGAAACCTGAGCGGTACGATCGGTAGCCTCGAGTATCCAGTAGCAGAGTACCGAGAGGCTACGGCCGAGGATGAGATAGAGGATGGTGTGGAGGAACAGACTGATGAGTGGCTGGGTGAGGACGCGGAAGATGCCATTGAGGGCTGAAAAAAATGCAAAAAAAAATGCCCTTTTTTGGGCCAATATTTTTCGACTTTGATTCACGAACAGCGACACGAAGGGGGCTGCACAGAAGGTTCCATCCTGAGTGCAAGCTGACATATTGTTTAATGTTTCGCAATTGAGATGGCTGTATCACCCTGTTCAAACAATACATGGATCACTGGTGCAAGCCCTGGGGCCGCATCGATTGAACCCCGCGCTTCAATATTTTTGGAAGATCGCCGGGTACGATCACATACTAATTTCTTAATATTACTCGAACATGGTGCATTTTCTTTTTTTTCCCGTAGAATGACAGCTCTGTGCTTTGTCGTCAATTTGCGCTGTAGTTTGGGATGGGGGACTCCGTATTGACGAAGTTACACTACATTCCAATTTGGTCTTGACTAGTATGTTCCACCGTAATAGCTGTAAAACTGTTTTAGGTTACTTGTTCTGTTGGATGAGAGGGTCACAGAGTCTTCGTTGATTGTGTGGACCTCAAGCTCATTCCCAGCCTACAACGGGAAGAAGGCTGTAGACTTTGCCGTGTTGGAGCTGTCTGTGAGCGCTGTTAGCGATCCAGACGATTCGGGGGACCGTCGAAGGACAAACTCCACTCTTTCGTGTACGGACGATATACATACTACGACATACAACAGCAGCAGTCTACAGTCTACAGGGCCTCCAGACTGATACGAAACGACGGGTAGACGACTGCGGTTGTTGTGGTAGCAAGCTAGCAGCGACAGCAACAGCGACGTGCTGTACGGACCAACAAGGCACAAACCCAACCAGTCATTCGTTGTCTGCACGCTGGACGAGAAACTGTTGACCACTCAAACCAGTATTTTGAATACATCGTTGTCGTGAAAGAAGGCAAGCGACGAACGAAGTACAAGAACAGGTTGACCCAACAGAAGCCCGACTTACGGCGGCTGCCCTGAGTTGTCGCATACATGACAGACACAAATGCCTGATGCCACTCGCCGAGAAGCGACAAGGCGGAGAAAACACGAAAACGTTCAAGAAATCCATAAGAGGAAAAAAGACAAAACGCGCCGGTGCTGCGTGGCGCTGACGACGAAAAACGACCAACGGAGGTTCGACACTATCCACCACGCACCATCCACGTTGCTTGCGTTGAAAAACAGAAGGAGCGGCAAAAAGCATAGGCACGCGAGCAATACAGTACACAGTCCAGCGAGAGAGCAAAGCGTGCTTTTTTTTTCATGTGTTCTCTCGAAAATATGCGCTGGGTACATGTCACACTAACAAAAAAAAAACGGTTTTCCCTTTCGCGCCTCGCTGCCTGAAAATTTACACAAAGACAGGAAGGTGCTGCAATAATTCGGCGTACCCCCCCCGAAAAGCACCGTAACCCATACGAGCATGGCGCTGGATGAATGGCAGACTCATGGCCATTGAACTATTGGCAGTAGCGACTCCTCAACCCATCCACCCGCGCCGTCTCCAACAGCCCGCCTTGCTCCCTCGTGATGCCTCTTTTGCCGTTCAAGAGGCACAGCGGCGCCCCTTCTCCATGAACCAGACTTTTGGGCCAAACATTTTATCCCCTCTCCTATCCTTCCCTCCCTCGACACGACTTGAAGATGTGCTCACGCGTGGCACCTATCGACAAGGATGCAAATCGCTTGGTACATGAGGTCCGCGTCCTCCGTCTTGGAAGTCTCGAAGCCAACGCGCTCGTCACCCGCCGAGATCCACACGATGCGCGCCTTCGCCGGGTCACCGGAGAAACGAGGCAACGCACGCCGCAGTTCACGAGACCAAGTGAGTTGTCAGAGAAGCGGAAAGGCCGTTAGCGATTGCTGTGAAAATAGTACTTCGTCGCCTTTCCCCAAGCAAAGATTTCCATCTACTCTTGCTCGAGATACACGATTCAAACAACGTCCCTGCAATTGATTGAAACATACCTTGAGTAGAACGTGTATAGCCCGTGTGTGCTTGAGGAGGTGGAAGCGGTGATACAAAACAATGTGGAGCAAACCTCACCTCGAGCTCGACCTGGGTGATGGCGTCGAGCGGGACCCTGCTAGCCTTGGCCCCGGGCTGACGGAGGGGTTTGTCCCACACAAGAGCCCCTCCGTAGTCGGGCACGAAGCGGATGACGCGGCTCGCGGCCTTCTTGGAGCTGCGGCGGTGGTGCTTGAGCACCTTGAGGCCGTCAGCGAGCATGACCTGCGCACGAATGGAGCGTGCCGGTGCAGGCACAGACGGACACACGCAAGATCGTAGACAAAACATGCCACCCGCGGATAAATGGGGAGAGAGGGGAGGGGGGTCAGGCAATGCAGGAAAATAATCTTCGGTGGAGAGGAGGTGGAATTTCAGAACTGAGAGGCGTGTGGTGCTGCATCCGTCGTCTGTGTAGAACGGGAGAGCTCGCAACAATTACTAACGAATTTTCGCCAGGATGCCGCGGAGGTCGCTACATAGCTCTTGAGGCCTTCACGCCGCCTGCAGCACATTCACGCATATTCACGTTGCCGTAACAAAAATCGTGGGTTGTCTTGCACGGCACGAAGTCTACTTGTGTGTCAGCGACCACGTGGCGGAGGTTGCGCATGGAGCTTCGTCCGGCATGGTGAGCTTCGCAGGTACATTGGGCCGCGCAGCCCCTGCACACTCAGGCCACCTTCCCAACAATATCTCGCCGTTCATCTACTCCCCCAAGCTTCCAGCAGGACTCTTCGACCACAATAGGAAAGACCAAAACAAACGCTGCATTCCTGAACCACACGACAAGTACAGGCACCACGAGCTCTTGAAATGCAACCAACACTCACGCTGCCCTACTGAGACACTGGACCGTACATCCAAGTGCTGCGACAGCCAACACTCACGCTGTTGAAAGTGGCCACGATGCGGTCGTTGTGCGCTTCCTGCTTGGCGCGTTGAGCAATTGTGGCCTGGTCGTCGACTACCGGCGAGGGCGCGCTGAAGAAGTTCCCCAGCGAGAAACAAAAAACAAGGAAAGAGCACAACAATGATAAGACGAAACACGCGCAATCGATGGCAAGCACCGCAAGAAGAAAATACTGCCTTTGAACTACAATCCCAAGCAAACATGAACAAACACTCGAGTCCGGCGGAAAGCGGGGTCTAATGATTTTACAACATCACAAACACAACCACCAACAACCAAAGCGCTCGATAAACCCATCCAAGGCGGTAAAATAACACGCCTCACGACCGAACTACAATCAAGTCACTACCGCCAGCAAAACTCACGACTGAAGGGGAAGACACGTCGTTACGCCGTGCGCGTGGAGGCAGGACACGAGCAAGCCCGTCAAGAAAGTAGTCCCGGGGGGCGGAGGGACCACAGCCCCAACACCAAAGCGGCAAGAAACGGGTTGTATTAGTCGTTTGTTCGTCATACGAGACGAATGAGGTCATCCAGTATGGAACTGGTATGACACGCTGGGGATGCACCGGAAAACGAAGAAGCGGCGGCTACAAGAGGACCCGACCAAGATGCTTAACGCATGGAATCACGTCACATGGCTTCCTGGAGAATCATTTGTCACCCCAGGTGCTCAAACTTACAAATGCACCCTACGCGCCAACAAACGGAAACGGCATGGGCGCGCCGACAAGCAACGGGAAGCAACATGATGTACCCAGCCCCAAGATCCCTGGGACATTACAGCAGTCCCACAAGGTCTAGGCCTCTCGGACGCGTGGACATGCACTTCGCCCCGGTGCGTTGCTTGCTGTTCGAGGGCTATCCTGCCGTTAAGCCCTGTGGGAGGAGAGGAGGGCCGCTCCATGCTCACTCACCTCTCGCGAGCTGCCTGGCTTTCCGTCGGGGAACCCGCTCTCTCCCTCTCCGTCGAAGTCGCCTCGGGAGGCGACACTCCCGCTGTCACCAAGCGTCTCGTCACCGGGGTGCTGTTTTTGTTTTGTTTTTGAGGTCGACGTTTTCGTTTTTTTTACCGTTGTGTCGCGGAGCAGCACAGGGCGAGGGGAGGGAGGACAGGGGTATAACTCACACATCGTCGTCTACTGTAGTCTCTTCATAGTTCACAATTTTGACGCGTACTACGCATTGCGCAAGAACTTCGGCGAAAACCGGAGCATCGGTCGTCACTGCAACTACCGTAAGGTTGCACTGTGAGACGACACCGATACATACCTGTACCTGTGCGGAAATCGAAATGAACCATTTTGGGTGCTCTTGCACGCAACCTCTGTCCCATGACCCCAATATGTGCGATGTTGAACGAAATAACAGAGGAGGTGCAAATGGTGATTTCAACGCACATCACTGCTGTGCGAGGTACTGGAATGAAGCACAGCGAACGTCACAAGATCGTCCCCCCGCCGGAAGTAAAACATTGTCAACGTTAAAGGGCCTTGCGCAGGAGCGCGCGGGGCGGGGGGTGGGGCATGGTATGTGGTACATGTTGGCGAAAAGTTGGTGCTGTACTACGGGGTTGGCCCACGCCTGCGTTAAGCAAAATAAATACACGTGGACACCCTCCCCTGCCGCTACCCCTCAGCACCTTGGGGGGGTTGCTGCGACGGTTCATTTCTTCACTAGGGATATCAGCAAGTTGATCTCGGTTTTTCTGCGCTCTCCGCGAACGCCAGCCATCTTCCACCCTTACGGATAACGGTATATCTAGCCATATGTTGTGTATCCGAGGGTGGTCAAACGTGTGGACGCGTCTCCCGTCGGATAGGTTGATGACGATACATAGCCCCGCGTCCCATGAATATCACGCCCCCTTACTCCCCCCCGGGACCAGCAAAAAACGATCATGCGCCTGAAGAAGGAAGACCAACGCGTTTCTTGGGGAGTACGCAAAGCAGAACGATGGCGCCTGACCCAGGACCACGCATCATCAGCAAATAACGTACTCACCAAGAGATGACAAACGACGCTGGCCCACAGCCTCAACGGCTTTCTTGGGAATTCGAAAATAGGACGCATTTCTTTCCTGCAGGTGTCCCGGACATACAGATATCCCGCAAGTTCGGAAGCTAGTTCGAATCTCGGCACGGCTGTCACGCGAACTTGAAATGTTTTCGTAAAAATACACAACTGGAGCCAGGACAGAACGACTAGAGAAGAGCAGGCGGTTGAGTCCTTCTCGCGAAAAATCAAATCGGCATGCACTTCAGAAGGAAAACCCTTTCGGCGTCCTAGGTCTCTAAGGCCAGGGTCTGTGTGATGTATGTAGGTCCATGTCCTGTCTGCTATTTACACGCGGTTCTTTTCAGGGGCGCCTGTGGGGCATCTAAATATCCCAAACTCGACCCATTCTGATGGCTTCAGATTTTGTGACTACGGACGGAGCCTTGTCAGATTTTGGGATGAGCAACTGACATCCGAGTTTAATTGCACGAAAACAACAATAACGACAACAACAACATCAAGCCAGATCCCCGAGCCCTTCCACGGCAACTTGGATGCTGCTCTTGAGCTAGGGTAAACGTTGGCGGTGCTAGGATAGCTGCTGGGTTAGCATCTTCAGAAGGGCACGTTGTTGTTTCCACATTACGTAGGTCGCTGATAGAGCGGGAGCACTCTGTTCACTCTTCCCTTGATGCATATGTTCGTTGCAAAACAAAATCCTCCAAGTCAGTTGTTATTGCTGCTGTCGCTCTGCGTTTGTACGTATTTCCGTTCCACCTGCACCTGTTGTTACGGGGGTTCGCCTCTCTTTACTGCCGAAGTCGCTTTGCTGGGATAACAATTCCCTTCACCGCTGACAGAAGGATCTGAGGCTAAATAGGTAGTCTTTCTGTGTATGTATTTACGTTTCCTTCACCCTTTTGGGTCTACATGCGTCCTGGCAGATCATTGATTGATCATTTGCAATTACCGGTGTTTTGGCATGCCATGGAGTTGCCGCCCTCTATCCCTCCACGCCAGGTGTTGGCAAATCAATAGGTAGGTGTGTATATTATTCGCATCGACGGCGTACCCGGTGATCAATGAAAAGACGTTACACTGCCAGCGGGTAATATCAAGGTCCTTGGAACGGCCAAAATTCGAAAAATGCACACTGCTCTCAATATATGTGAATGCCACCATGAATCTCTCCCCATATCTTTTCATAGAGACACACATCAATAACTCCACATACATGCCTTCGCCCGAATCTAGCAAGCCACTAACGCAAAGACAGGAGGACAGCGACAAGGGGCACTTCAAGCCCAACCAGGCCAGGATATCGTGGTTTGCTGCATATCCTCCAATTTTGAAGATCGTACACTCCCAAGATCCGGCAGTCATCATGTCAGCAGCTACACTACACAGCAGCAGCTGTATAGACGAGTCCAACATACAGCAGTACTGTAGAAGACATAAATACTACATTTATATTATCATACACACATACCCTCGCCCGAACCTAGAGAGCCACTAATGCATAGGTAGGTGTGTGCTGGTGTGCTTGCGTGCCTGTGGGAATTGTGGGAAAATCACAGGAGCTGCAGTGAGCCGGCAGGGCTCACATGGGCGAGGGAACAGAGAAGTACAGAAGTACAAGAACCAGGTTTGGGTCTACAAGCCCTCTCACTGATCATTTCCACTCATCATTTGAACATACTGATATTAGAGTAGTTTAGGCTGCTTGACGACTGATCTTTTCAAGGTCTACAAGCCCAACCTGCCCTAGCAGCCGCACCGCGACCACGCATCAACCCTTCTATGACCCTGTCTATGCCCACCGTCCTGTCGCGGGCAGCCCTCACGGTCTATGGGTGGAGATAGCTGTGTGGTCTACAGAAGTACACTCGTCTTTTTCTGCTGTACTTCTGTCTCTCTCTCCCGCACTCTCCCCTCCTTTTTTTTTTTGCCGCAAAAAAAAAAGAGCTAGACCCAATGGGGTTAATAAGTAATGCACCACCGAACCATGCCGCCTGAAGAGGCTAAAAAGTGGGGCAGTGGAACCAGCCGCCTCTCCACGGTAGCTAATGATTTACACCCCATATTTACACCCCGTATCATAACATCTACAATCGCCGAACCATCAACGCAGATACAAACATGGTTGTGGATGTCCAGCCGTAAAATCATCAGCCAACCATCCAGTGTCACGGCGGTCGATTGCGACCACAGTTGATGGATGAAAGCCTCACTTCAGGAGAAGAGACCACGCACAGGAAGTGCAACCAACACCCAACCAACGTCTCGTCGCCACAGCGATGTCTACAGCACAGACAACATCAGTGTTGCCATGATCGGTGAGAGAGGGGCGCGCTGGATTCTCGTCATGGCTTTTTGGACAACGCACACAGGGAGCAGTGCACCGGAGACAGGTGGTGAAAAAAGAGAGACGATGTTGGGGACGAATCGACGCCGACTAACAGGAAAAATGTGCGACGCCGACTAATTGTGTGTATGCCTATTACGGGTTCAAGTACAACATCAATTATCCCGCCGCCAAAAGTTGGGTCTTTTCGATTGACGTTCAGAATGGACTGGCAATGACGCTCTTGACTCCAGAGTTCGCGAAAGTTATCGCAGTGCTCGAGAGGGTCGGGGCATGTAGTGGCGGCGACAACGGTGTCAAATGTGCGATCCCAAGATGTTGCCGCGCAAATTCACCACTTTTGCACGGTATTTTCAGAAACGGAGCCAGTCCACTTCCAGTCTTTGAGCAAGCAAACAAGTCTCACGGAAAGACTAGCGAGATAGAGAACGATCGCACCACCCCACTGCTGTTGGTGGCTACAATTATGGTCTAAATGGTAGTGAATATTTGCGACGCGGCCAAATGTGCGCTTCCTCGGTGCACTGTAGTTGAAAGCAAAGGTACACCCCCTGCCACCCCCCCCCTCTCTCTAGGGAGGGCATGTTACTCGAACTCAACAATTAGCACGATTTATCAGAGCTTGAATATCATCGGTGCTGGAGTTCTCTCTCTCCAAAACTGCGGCGGGTATGGAAAAGCAACCAATGTCCCGGATTTGCAAAAGCAGACATTGCTCACCTGCAGTGTCGAGGCGGCGGACACATCAACAGAGGAATCCTTGGGCTGGGCAGCCCACTTTCTGGACTTGCCCTTGGTGACTGGCGCCTTCTCGAGACTCGTCGCGCTCAACAAATTGGATGTCCCTGCACTCGGACTATTAGGAACCTTCCTCGCCACCACGATGGCATCGCCGTCCTCGCCGTCCTCGGGAGGAAAGTACACGTTCGAGTCGCCGTTACACGGACACGATTGATTAGCACCCATTGTTCTGCTCTCGCTCGCACGTCGCACCGATAGCTTCCCAAGCTCCGTTATCTGACTGCTGCACCTCACCAGTCACACCTCTCTGGTGTGTCCTCGTGCCTGGTCACCTATCCCTCTCTCCCTCGTTCATCTGTCCGCGGAGCCCCCTTCTCCCGGCCGGACGCCGCAGCGGAGTTGACAGTCTAGCACCACATCGCCCAGCCTATCCTTTGCCCCTGCTGCCATCTGTCATTCAGCCGGAACACATACGGCGCTTAGGTGACTACGAGAGAAAACATAACTTCGACGCCCCCATTGCAAATCCCTGCAAAAGCGCCTTCGCGAAGCTCCGACGAAAGCCAAAACAAGCCAGAGAAACATGTGGAGTTTTAGGGGGTGGGGAGGCTCCAGCCAGCAGGAGGAGCAGGCACAGAATGATGTACAGCAACAGCAGCAGCCGCAGGAAGAAGAGGAGGAGGACGACGATGAGGACGACGAGTACGAGGAGGACGAGGACCCGGAAGAGACTCGTTTCATCGAGAGAATGCTTGCGGACGTAAATAATTTCGGCATTTCTTTTTCTCAGTTGGACCAACGCAACGAGGGAGACGCTCTGAGGTTGCTAGGGTGGGCCTGCAAGAGCAAGGCAGCTCCAGGTACGCGCCATGTATAGCAGCACTAGTTGTATGTCGAAGTGACCCTTCATTATTCTACGTCCCGGCCAGCTTGACGTGGTGTAGCGTTTTGGCCTCTCGAATGTATTTATGATAGATACTGCTGTCGAGATATCGACAGCAGTATCTCTTGGGACGGCAAAATGCACGAGGTACATGTGCTTTAATCGATATGATACAACGCAGCCCGATTGTACTTCACTTACGGGCAGACGGGCATTACCCGTACAGTAGGGATGTGAGAAAACGCACGGGGGTGCGGTCGATTTTCAAAGCGTAATTTCCCCACAACCAGGAGGGTGCGAGCGCCAACTGATACCTCTCAGGAAAGCCCTCGATGAGAATTTTCCCAAACCAACCCTTTTCGACAGCAGTGGTACCCTTTTGGTTGTGGAGAAAATACGCTTTGAAAATCGATCGAATCGATCGCACCCCCGTGCGTTCTCTCGCATCCTTATGGTGTGCCATCATTCAGGGCAATGGACCACTAGACAATCCATTATGGTGGCATTTTAGTGATGCTTTTGTCACTATTGAAAAGAAAATATTAAGATATGATGTGCACACTACCGACAGCATGGATAAACCTCACATACGCGTTGCGCGAGGCTTCCAGGCTTTTTTACCAACAAGGGGACACGCGGCTTGGGAGATATGTGCACAGCAAGTTTGAGGGCGAGGAGAGGCACACAGGCATCACACAGCAGTACATCACATAGCGTACCAGCTCACACAAGCATGGTAGACCAAGTTTTTCCACGCACGTTTCACACAGCGAAGCATAGTGACGACTACGTTGCGATAAACAGGTTTATTGCTGTGTCCCCAATGTGTCCGTATCTGGGCTTCCTGTGCTTAAAAGGGTTAGCGGAGGAAAGGGTCCTAGAGGTTCAAGGGAGGGCAACTCACCGGGCGATGGAGATGATTAGTGCTTAAGGGGATGCGCCTTTTGCAGGGGAGTAGGAATCCGCGAAAGGACAGCATCCATAGTACATGGACAGGGCGCGATGAGCAGCTTGTGGTTGTCGAACTTTGTTTACCCTCAAGGTGTTATATTATGAACGTTTGTGGAACGGCCCTATCTGTGGGGTATGTGAGAATGATGACCTCCAGCACGAATAGCGGGCCGTGGGATAGAATGTGGGATAGGGCTACAGGAGATTTATCCAAGCAAAAGTTTGCCTTTTCGGCTGGCACGGCTGTACCGCGTGATGGTACTATTGGCAAAAATTCACACTTCACTGTCCACACATTGCGATTGAGGTGCTTGCAGTGTATCCCCCCCACCCACCCCCCGGCTTCGCTGCACCTCTGTACTCGAGTCTCATCAATGAAGGAATGCACAGTGTTCAAAAGAACTGCTAGTTTTCGTTTTTTCGCCTGATTCGTCATCCGTTCCGTCCGCGAGCTAAGTTCCTCAAAAAGGAAGTGGACTTGGACCCAAGTACCGACGATACGATGCACGCCCGCCCGTGTCGGCGCTCTACATGCCTTCGTTGCCATGTCGATTTCTTCATACATGGTCATGCTGGACGCGGACGAACCAATAGGCGGGAGAATTGTCCATACTGCTGTGCCCACTCACAGACAGCAGCCCGCTCGCTCGGGGGTATGCAAGCATAGTATGTGCTGTCCAGTACAGAAACTCCATGGGGGGCGTGGGGCTTTATACCTTGTTGCTGGTTTTGCGAAAGCCTCTACCGATTCTGCGGTGTCCTATGCTTTTTGAAAAAAATGTGTCATTTGCCAAGGGGGTGTGCTTCATGGAGGTTTGACAGTTTTCCTTATTTCTTGCGAAATTCAGCTGTCCTGCAATACCCCATGCGAACCGTTTTGGGAACGAGGCGCCTGGTGTGCTATTGCTGTGCTGCTTTGCATTTGGTGCTCTGTCGGGGATATGTGCTTGTATGTGCCCCCAAGGTTCCTGTGAGCTTCTTCGTGTCCAAAACGATCCCTTAAAATGGGCAACAGACACTGAACGTGTTGTGCGATATCACCGTGGTCCTCAAGGACCCGTCCAAGTGAAGTTCTTCCGTGTTTCAGTGCAGATCCTTGTCTCGAGCTGGCCGCCGTTTGGCGTGTTTGACGACAAGTTTGTTGCACAAAAGATGCTCGTGCGTTGTTCGTTGCTGCCTCGGTTGTTCCATATTCTTTGAATTTTCCACCCTATGTCCACGGCTCGAATTGCCGTGGGGACCACTGCGGTTGTTTTGCTCTTGGTTCATGGGCAACATTCATGTGGTGTGCAATTCAATCTATCTGAGAGAGGGTTTCTTGTACTCGTTTTGATTTGGAATGTACCTGTGGTCGCTCATTTACGTTTGGTCTTCCTCTACCACCAGTAGCGTTTAAGAACCTAATATGAGACGTTAAAATATGGCAGTCCGTATTGATCATTTTTGCCTTAATATCAGACAGGGAAAAACGAGACTGAAAATGTTGAGTATCTTCACGGTATATGCCCTCGCACCCCTACGCCGCGAGACCATGTTGCATGGTCCAAACGCTGCTTCTACGCTGCTATTGTGTCGTTTTCTCCCTCGGCGCGGAACATTTTTGCAGATGTCATCAACAAGATTGGCGATCGGTGCACTGACCTCTCGGCTTGGTCGCTATTCAGACTTCCGGCCCTCCAAATTGCGGTTCAAAACGGACATCTTTCTGGGGTAAAAGAGGTGAACCACGAGATACGTTGGTATATTTTTTCTTCCCATATTGTAAACAGCGGAAGGAGTTCGTTAGCAAGTTTTAACGGTCGGCTTGTTGTTCTTCCCATCTACAGGCCTTTCATGTCCTCTGAACGGAGATCATCAACCACTGGACCCCCCTGTCTAGTTGATGGGGAACTTGTTTACATCACACGGACGCAGTACGGGTCAGCGTGCTGTTGCATTAAACCGAAACGGTAGCAGCATCGTAGAGTTCCAGTGGAATGCGTAACACCTATGCTTCTTGTGTATCACATCGCCATTCGCCTTTGCACATGGTGTGCCCCCCTGGCAGATAGTAGGTCCCAGCCCCGCTGCAACCATCATCTCTTGCCTTCAACAGTGTTGTCGATTGTGCTACACATAATATTTCCGGCCGAAATTTACCAACACATTTCGCGAATCTGCGAGCAACACGACCAACCTTTTCAACACGGGACACGTGGAAGGATGTGAACGTTGGCAAGACAAACCTTTTTATCCCAGGGGTAGTGAGAGGGATGTGTCTTCTACAACTTGGCGCACTTTGCGTTGAGTAGGCGGTCCCTCCCCGAAAATGTATTCACGCGAGCTACAATGATGGTAGGCGCTGTCCTGACGTGTGCCGCTTTGGGCACGAGGGGGAATGGCCACGGATGTTGGCCGCGAAGTCGCCTTATCGCCCAGTGGCGATGACTATAGATCACGCCTTTTGAATCGGATAGAGTTTTCCCGAGGCTCACGGCCCACCTCAAAAATGCGTTCTGTCAAGCATCATACCTTTTCCTATTTGTCATATGCATAAATAGTGGGATAGAGCTCGTCGTAAATGTAGATGTCATGCTCACAGTCGACATCTTGATCGCATGTCTCCTTGGCTTGTTGCTTCAAAACCGTGTCAGATGCTCCGTATGGGGGCGGACGTCAATAGTATGTCGGGCGAGCACATCATGTCCACAGCTCTTCATGAGGCGGTGGGATCGCGGAGCTTGGCTCTTGTGAAACCGCTGTTGAGGCAAGACGAACTTGAGGTTGACGTCCTCAACCGCGCTGGACAGACCCCCCTCTACCTGTGCGTGGGAAACGCTATTGAACCCGACGAAGAGGACATCGAAATTGTCTATGCCGACATGGCAGTGGCGCTGATTAAAAGAGGCGCAGATGTGAACAAGGGGAGCCCTCATGATCCAAACGAGACGCCCTTGCTACTCGCTCTTCGAAGCCAGAAGTGCATTATCTTGGCGCAGATGCTGAAATTGGGCAAGAAGCCGCCGGCGCCGGTTGTCGAGATGTGCATGAAACATCTCGAAGGAAGCAAGGGAAATGAGGCCGTTCTCGAGCTGCTCGAAAACGCAGGTTGGGGCCGTAGTGCTCCAGACGATGCGAGGACGGAAACTGCTGAGCGCTCGCGGGATATCAACGAGGTATTGAGGGCGGTGCCGCCCACGGGTTCGGAGCACCCTTCTACTGGGAATCCCGTCCCTGACCAGACCTACACGTTACACGATGCAGTCCGGAGTGGAAACCTAAGCGCGGTGGAAGGACTACTTAGCACGGTTAGGAATGTCAACGCCGTCGGCGCTGATGGAGGGACCGCGCTGCACTTGGCAGCCACAATCGGCCGTGACGACATCGTGGAAGCGTTGATCCGGACCACGGGCATCCTTGTGGACAAAGTTGACAACCACAAACGGACAGCCCTTTTCAGGGCGGTATCGGCGAACCACGTTGAAGCCGTGAAGACCCTGCTCAAGGCCGGCGCCTCTTGCAACGACAGGGATCGTTTCGGATATACCCCCCTGCAACAGGCCGTCAAGAGGCCGGCCGGGGCGATCATGGAAGCTCTCCTAGATGCGGGAGCGTCGCCGGGCCTGGGTGGCGAGCAGGGTTTCACGCCTCTCCATAACGCATGCGAGTACGATGCGCCTGGGACGGTGGAAGCCTTGCTCCGCGCCAAGGCCCTGCCGGGGCATTGCTGGAACAAGTCGCTGCAAACTCCGCTTCTGGTGGCGTGCAAGCGAGGAAACCTCGGTGCGGTGCGGTTGCTTCTGCCCCACCTGTCGGAAAGGCAGGTTAACATGCGCAGCAGCTCTGATTCGGGCGCAGAGACTCCGCTCTCGGCCGCCATAACATGCGAACCCCCAAAGATGGAGATAGTGGATATCGTAGAAGCGGTGAGTGTGTTGTATCCTTGCATGTGTTTGTAGATTAGTTTCGTCGCCGAAACGTGGACAACCAACGCGAGCGGGTCGAGGGTGCCTTTTTGGCTCATGTCGCCCACGAGATCACACACAATGGCACCAACAGGGCACAACGCCTGTTGAGCTCAAGAGAACACGTTCATACATAGTAGGGGCGACTCGCAGTTTCAGTTTGTAGCTGTCGGTGTCTTGTATTTTTCCCTCATAGATCTCATCATACGCGTGGTGTCTTGCCCACATGTAGCCAATGCGATGCCTGCGCGCCAACTAACCAACGGACAGGGTGGCAACGCGTCCTTTCACACCGGGTCGCGAAAACGATGTCCCCGCGTTTAAATCTTGTGTTGCCTTCGACATTTCCTCAGTTTCATGAGCAAGCCGTTGCTTCAGGTAGACGGGGCGCACGTGAACATGCCTCTGGAGGCGACGTGACGTGTGCTCTGGTGCTCGCTCTCTACCAACAAACGCGCTCATTAGGTTCGGCTAATCACTTCAGTGCTTTTTGCGCCGTCGTGTCGGCATCTCCCTCTGCGTTCTAGTTACAGTTTCTTTTGAACACAAGTACGAAGTATATGTGTTTCGCTGCACGCGCGTTGATGGAAGTGTCATGGAGCAACTACCGTATTCCTCGCCATGCGCGCCTTAGTGTTCTACTGTCTCGCTCGAAGCTCACCGTTTCCCCCTCGTGCTCGGTGTGCATTGCACCGCCCCCCGAATTGCACCCCTACAACGAAAAGCTGCTCAAGAACGGCGCAGATCCGCACATGCAGACATCAGGCAATGGTGTGTCTGCGATATTCACGGCCCTTATCCTAAAGCCGGAGGGCGTCGCGGTCGACCGCATCGCCGCGCACCCCACGATCGGCCCACGAGTTGTGCGAGCGCTTGTCGCTGGCGGAGCCGATATCAACGATATGACTTTCGCCTCCGCATATAGCCCTCTGCACGTGGCGTGCATAGAAGGCGCCTGCGCGGAGGTGATCCAGGAGCTATTGGATCTCGGGGCCGACCTGGACGTTCCGTGCGTCTCTGCCAACTCCTTGGCCCCGCTCCACCTGGCCGCAGGTTTCGGGGGGAATCTTGGAGCCATCCGGCTCCTGATGGGGCTACCAAACTCGGGAGGTCTCAATGCCGTGGCCCCGCCGCCGAATGACAGGTGAAGTACGGGGAATGACAGGTGAAGTACGGGTAAGTGGTGGCGGCGAGAAAGCAGGGCCACAAGATTGATACAGATGCAGGCGGGAAGAGCGGGGGGGTAGCTTTGAGTCCTATGGTTGGGGCCTGCCCCACTCTCCACTTCGGGGGCGCTCGTCGCGTGCATTGCTCGCAGTGTTGCTGCCGCTGTTGCGAAGCAGGGTGTCCTTGAGTATTCGATGTTGGTGGACGCGAGTCACCGTTGCTCCATTTTATTTCGCGACTGATGGTCTACATGTCAAATTCACGATCTCTGCATCGTGGGCAATGCCTTCGCCACCATCTTACATGTGGGTAAATATACTTGTATGCGCACGCCCGCCGTCCCCTGCCTCTTGAAGTTGCTATTTCAACACTGTGCCTAGCACGGTTTCGCGGACACAAGGAAGTGGCTTAGCGCAACTGCGTATGTCCCGGAAATGCCCTTCTCGATCTCTACTGGGAGGAGGCGCTGTCATGTCAAGTATTGAAATTTGACGTGTCGTCCCTGCCCCTCCCCGTTTGTCGTTCCCACCGTTATTGCCAGAGTCACAATTCTGTACCTGGCCGTTCAGAACAACATGACGGAGGTGGTGAGGTTTCTTTTGGAAGAGGGAGCCGACATGGATATGATGCCTAACGAAGATGACGGGACGCTGTCCAAGAGTTCCATGATCGAGTACGCTGCTTTTGCCGGAAGCCTCGATTCGATGAACCTCCTCATTCAGGCCAAAATGTTCAAGGACGAGGCGGAGGAGAAGCAGCGGAAGGAGAAAGCTGGTACCGCGGGAGCGTGAGTGAAGACGACGCCCTCTGTCAGTTCTTTTTTTTTTCGTACTGCCGCTGCCGCCGCTACTGCTGCTGCTGCAACTGCAACTGACGGGTTGTTGATTGTGCATTCGAAATACAGCATAGATAACTCCGGCATTACCCGTGGAGCAATACCTCCCCGCAAGAAGGTCTGGGTAAGTTCCACACCAACAGTGGACGGCATACTTCGATTGTTAAACGAGGTGGCTGGGTGATTTTGCATTATTTCTCTAGTGTCCGGAAATTCTCGAGCGCGTTAGCCCTAGCCGCGTTTGTTTGCCTACTCTACGTCGCGTCGGTTGTTTCTCCGGCCCTCGCCTGCCGGCAGTGTATCACGCTGCAAATACAGATAGCTTTTGCCGACTACTTTCGCACGAAGCTTGAGCCCCCCCTCCCTGTGGAGAGGCGGATTAAACAGGCGGGTATGTAAACGAAAGAATTGATGTTTTTGAAAGTATTGGCAATGAGAGCGAGCAGCGTTTGGTTTTGTGCATGTTGAAGTCGACTTGTTGGCGGCTTGCGGAGGCTTGTTTGGTGTATGTGCTGTAGCATTTCCCCTCCTCAGATATTCAACGAGGTTGGGCTTGGCGCAGGCTTTAGCACTACGTTGCCATCTCTTCACCACCTTGCCAGGGTGAGTGCGCGTCCATACATTGTTGTTGTTGTTGTTGTTGTTGTTGTCTTCACATTAAAAACCATCCCGGTCTCTCTATCCAGTACCTCCTTCTGTCTCAATCTCTCCGTACTAATCCATCACTTGACTCGGCCAATTTCCGTGGTCACAGGCTAACGTACCTAGAAAAGGTATACCAAAATAAAATGGACCCCAAGGGTCAGCAGAGCGATAAAATACAAGAAAACA